>APFE030027091.1:0-10317 GCA_000404065.3 Pinus taeda
AATATGGGGGCAATAGGGGCACAACAATATTAATAAGGGGTACAACTACAATAGTAATGGGGTAATCACTAGTATTATAAGGACCCAACATAGACACTTAGGAGTTAGTTAAGTCTAATTTGGTCTAATGTGTCTATTAGGTAAAAGTGTCTTTCTTAATGTGTATATTTAGTATGCATTAGTTGAATTGTAATCCAATGATCATGATATGTTCTACAGAGATAATGATTTGACGACTCATACTCTCCTCAACACTAACTATTATGTGAATTAACACCCGATTGATCCATGATCTCTGTTTAAAATGCATGGGGGGTCATTTCGAATCATTGATTGTGAGAAACTCCATTATTTATAAATTTTCCTTTGCATTAATAGAATTTCCTCAAATGGTCACATTGGTTAGGGCTATGTAGTGTTTCCCTATTACAGTGTTTAAACCACATAAAATATTGGTTTTACGGTATTTAATTTGGTCGTGAATGGTTATTAAAGGTGTTCATCCTGTATGGAATACCTATTTTCTCGAACATGGTATTGAAGCCCATGGGACAAGTTGCTCTTATTGTTGATCAAGATCATCCAAAAAGGTGGTTTTTCTCCCAATGTAAGTTTTAAACCTTAGACAATATTATAATCCATGCACTAATTTTTAGTAAATAGAAAAGTAAAACATTGACAAAATATTACAAAGAGATTTACCCTCGAAAACCAAACTTGGAAAATCAAATAACCATTTAGAGTTGCACCTCTAAATTTTATCATCAATCAAATTCATTGTTTACAATACAGTATATATGAACTCAAAGCATCCAAAACCCCTAATCCATTAGTTCATATTATATTACAACCATAATTTCGTAATGAGAATTATAAAACCATGGGCTAAATGACCATGTGCCATAAACTTTTAAAAGCAAAAACTATTTGTCAAAAACCACAAAAAATGAATGCAAAAAAATCATCTGATCTTCTTCTTCTTCTTCTTCTTCTTCTTCTTCGAGGGCTCTAACCCCTTGTGGCTGCCTTCGTACACCAAACACATATGAACCACATGTGGAGCTAGTTGTGCAAATAATATAACACATACCCATTAGTCAAGATACAATCTTTTTTATCAGATATGGAGGTATAAAGTCTAAATAAACCCTTTTTTATTTTTATTTTTAGAAATTTCATATTTCATATTTTAGTTTTTGGTTTTTATTCTTAGTTCTTTCCAAATTATGTATGTTACTTTCTTTCGCTATGTGTGATCTTGACAAATCAGGGACAAAAGCATAAAATGTTTTCTTTTCTTTATATGCTCTTTGTTATGCGATCTCGACAAATAAAAGTAAAGAGAAAACTTACATTTTTTGGGCAAGCTAACTAAAATCTAGCCCCATTGTTGATGAGTTTTGGAAATTTTATTTCAAGTTTTTATTTGTTTTTAGATGAGCACACTTTTTTGGCAAACATACAATTTGAGGTGCAACAACACCACCAACAACAACCTCATCCTTCTTCACTAGTAATGTTATGTTTTGCATTAGCTCACTTGGCTAAAAATTATTTTATTTAGTAAGAGGTTTTGAGTTCAAATCTATTTTGTAAATTACTTTTGCAACATCATCAACAACAACAATATCAACAACAACCTCATCCTTCTTCACTAGTAATGTTATGTTTTGCATTAGCTCACTTGGCTAAAAATTATTTTATTTAGTAAGAGGTTTTGAGTTCAAATCTATTTTGTAAATTACTTTTGCAACATCATCAACAACAACAATATCAGTAGTAGCAACAACAACATCACCACCACTTCCATCCTTCTCCATTAGTGATGTTATGTTTTGTAGTAGCTCATTTGGTTAAAAGTTTATTTCATTTATAAAGAGGCCTTAAGTTCAAGGTCTCTTTTTTACGTTACTTTTTGAAAAAAATATGACAAGTTATCGTAAAACAGGGGAATCAATATATATATATATATATATATATATTAATATATATATAATATATATTATATTTATTTTATTATTTTATTTTTTTTTGCATACAAACTTTTCTTTAAGGTTCACTCGTGAACATGTCACGAGGGATTGAACTTCCAATAACTTGGATTCGCAAGGGCTTGCCAACATGCATTTTACCAATTGTGCTATCACCCACAAAAATTTTTGCATGCAACTTTCATTTATAAAGTAATTTTATTATAAAAGTAATTTTCGTTTATTTTATAAAAGTGGATTACTTTATATTTTATAAAAGTGGATTACTTCATAAAGTAACTTATTTGTAAAAGTGAACTTATGGGCAAAAGTATAGAGGAAAAATAAAATCTTATTTATTGGCAACATCCATCACCGTGTGGACCAACTTTTACCTACCACATGGCTCTTTGTTATCACTTATTCTTTTTTTTTCTAAATGATATAACTTTCACATTTGAATTCTGTTTTCGTTGCCACTTTTTTTTAAACAACCTATTTTTTCAAAAACTTTGCAACTAGACATTTTGTTTCAACTTCTGAATTCATATTATCTGCATATTATAATATGGCTACTTCAAGTGAACTTTTGTTTATCGTTACCAGCTACTTCTCATGGAAATCTCACATGGAATATGTACTAAAAATAATTATACCATGTTACCTTGTGAAAAGAAAAAGTCCCCACTAATAAGAAAGTCAATTGGGATAATAAGAATGATGAAGCTCATGGATTAATTGGAATGTCCATTTTTCTTGGTTTATGATTTCATATTCAAGGAATTTTGATGGCTGGATTAAGCCTGAGAAAAGCTGAAAAAACATTTGGTGAACCTAATGTGATTGGATTTCATCAGCTTGAAATTCAAATCATGAATTTAAGTCATATTGATTTCTCTTGTATTGAATATTATTTATATAAGTTCGAAACACTTGGACATTTAACTAAAGATTGTAAAGTCGATCTAAAGGATGACTGATGCATATATGCTATTGTTTCCAAGTTTGGTTCTACATAGTCTATTTTCATATCTACATGTTATGCCCCTAGAAAAGCTTTAAGAGTTGTATATCAAGACCATACCCTTGAATATTTTTATCTATTTGATTGGCGAGCAAGACTTGCTCTTGCATATTAGAGATATCAACATTGCAAGTACATTTAATAAGACCTTAAATAAAACAAAGTCTCCAAAGAAGTAACATTCTTACAACAATAAGCAAAAAAAGTGTCCAAAACCCTCTCAACCATTTTCTACCACCCAATGGTGACAAAGGTCCAAAAATAAAAAAGTAAGAAGTCTGATAGACATTACAATTATTGTGGAAAACATGGTCATATGGAGTCTAAATGTTTTAAAATGATGAAAGCCTTGGATCCGACAATGAAGAAGCACAACATTAATCTTGTTCTTCTTCTTCTAACACCTCTTCTCATGGACATGCACTTTCAACATTCAGTTTCTCTTTCAATGCAACCTACACTTTAATATTTGATCTTGAGAATGTCTTTGTTGTTTGAATAATTGATGATATTATTCAAGTGGCAAAGACATCAATCTTGATCCTAAGAATGTCTTTGCCACCTGAATAATTGATGATATTACAAGGTTGCACAAGTTTGACAACTTTGGATCATCACCTTTTTCCATAGTTTTTATTACTCACTATAATGACTTTAGCAAAATTTGGCATGATCAATTTGTCCATTGAAACTACCACTCATGGTAGCAACTATGCAATCAAAAAAAGGCGGCTAGTCTTCCTCTCACTTCTTAAAGGGTTGGTGTTTGCGCTAGTTGTGTTCTCGACAAACATCATCCAAAAAATGTTGACAAATGTGCCACTTGGCATGCCTTAACCCCTTTGCAGCTCGTTAAAAGTGATTTGTGTGATTGACGTACTACACTACACAAAGCATTCAAATGCAACTTATTGTTCCGTATACACCACAACAAAATGGTGTTGTTGAAATAAAGAAACATATAGTAAGTAAATGGATAATTGTGTGATTCAATTTAAGAGATTAAGTCTTCATTGTTGGGAAAAATCAATCACTTGTGCAAATTATATAGTAAATCACATCACCACAAAGACTTTAAAAAATACAACACCAAAAGAAGCATGCATAAAAATTAACCTAGATGTAAGCCACTTTCATGTATTTGGTAGTGTAGCATGGGCTCACATTTTTTACAAGAAAAGGAAAGCTTTACACCCTAAAAGTGAGAAGTGTATTTTTGTTTGATATTCTGACTATGTAAAAGGTTATAGACTTCTTCAACCTCATTCCAATAAAATAGTCATTAGAAAATATGTTAAATTTGATGAAAATCTCTTGGTTTGTAAGCATAATTCAACGATTGTGCCTTCTTCGGCTTGTGAGCCATCTTTGGTGTTTGTGCCACCTTATGTTCCTATTCTAGTTTCTTCTTCAAATGATGATGCTGAGGATGAAAATCCACCTCTTCCTTCTCACCTTCCTCTAGATGAATCCATTGAACATAAACCTGCAACAACACCATAACTTCTTATATGTTTTTTTTCAACATGCCAAGCAACTGGTGATCTTGTCGTTGATCCTATAGATCGAAGTCACACTCATTTATGATTAATTCAACGAACCTCCTCTCTTTTGGTTCAAGTTTCGAAGACCCATGATCTAGAAACAATGATGAAGCTTCACACCATCCAAATTGGGAAGTGATGATGAATAAAGAATAGTGTCCATTGATGGTGAATGATACTTGAGAACTTGTCCCTCTTCCAAAAGGAAAAAAACTTATCAAATGTAAATGGGTGTGTACAACTAAGTATGTATTAGATGGAATTGTTGAAAGACACTTGACTCATCTAGTTGCTAAAGGATTCTGTCAAGTTGAAGGAATTGACTACAATAAAATCTTTTCCCATCACGAAAATGAATTCCATTCGCCTTATTCTATCCCTTGTTGCCTCATGCATATGGGAGGTCCATTAGTTATATGTTAAATCCACCCTTTTGCGTGGGGATCTATAAAAAGAGATTTACGACTCCAACATTGTTTATCACCTTAAGAAATCTCCCTATGGTCTTAAACAAGCTCGTCGAATTTGGTATGCAAAAATGGACTACTTTCTTCTTGACACCGACTTTTCTAGATGTCACTTTGACCCTAATGTCTATACCAAGAAAGTAAAAAGTTATCTCATAATCTTTGTTCTTTATGTTGATGACCTTATCCTCATTGGTAATGGCCCTAAACTTTTAACTCATGTGAAATCAAACCTTAAAATGCAGTTTGAGATGATAGACTAAGGTTATCTGCATTATTTCCTTAGCTTCCAAGTATTACAAACTAAGGAAGGAATTTCTCTTTCCTAACCTAAGTATGCATGTGACTTTTTTCGACGCTTTCACATGGAAGATTGTAAACCAATCCCTTCTCCCTTTTAATCCAGAGTAAAACTTGTTGCCACATGCACTACACCCGAAGTTGATACCACTTTGTATCATTAATTGCTTGGTAACCTCTTATATTGACTCATACCCATCTTGATCTAGTTCAAACTTGCTTCACTAATAAAGTGCTATCAAGTTTGCCAAAGACCTAGTTCAACATCAATGAAGCAACTGCATCGAACTACAAATGCACTTCATCAAAAAACTCATTCATGGGCGAGTTATTGAAGTGCTCTTTTGCCCTACTAATGATCCAATTGCAAACCTTTTCACAAAGTCTATTACAAAAACAAAGTTTTCTAAACTTAATATATGTTAAAAGTGCAAGAAGTTGTCAATAGGGGGAATAAGCTCTAATGCCTTATTCATTCTCTTTTTGAATCACCTTTGTAAATCCTTTATTACCATCCCAAGTTGTTCTTAAGAGGGTATGTTAGGATATTTAGATGCATAGAAGTTAGTTAAGTTCAACTTGGTCTAATGTGTGTATTAAAATGTGTTTCTTTAGTATGCATTGGTTGCATTATAATCTGACAAGCATTATATGTTTAAGATTGGGTGATTTGATGACCCATATTCTCTTGGTTGCATTATAATCTAACAAGCATTATATGTTTTAGACGGGCTGATTTGATGAGACTCATATTCTCCTCGATACTAAGAGCAAATGATGCATGAATTAACACCTGATTGGTTCAAGATCTCTATTTAAAGAGCATGGAGGGTCATTTTTGATGATCAATTATGAGAAAATATTTTGTGTACAAATTTTCTTTTGCATTAATAAAATTGTCTCAAGTGACCATGTTGGCTAGCACTATGAAGTGTTTCCCTTCTAGAGTGTTTATATCACATAAAAATATTAGTGTGATAATTTTTTATTTGCATCAATCAAATTATTATCACTAATAATGTAAAACAAATTGGTATAAGTTCTTCCCAAATCACCAATTAGACAAAAAATAACGAATAAACTTCTCCAAATTTTTATCCAAATTTAAATACATTCAAAATATTTTAAATTCTTCCCAAAAATATAAAAAATATTCATTTTAAAAAATCATTTTTTTTATTCAAATCACTTCATAAATTTGTAATCCCTAAATCCCACAACTTCTTTACTAAAGATAATTTTTCCCTCATCTCTTCACTTCATTTCATTATATATAGCAAAAATAAGTTTCATTTTATCTTTAAAATAAAATTGATTTTACAATATACTAAAACACATCATCTAATATTAAATTCATTGTAATTTTGAACTTAGATGATCCCTAACAAACTATTTATATATAATAATTTTTAAAATTTTAATAATTTTTAAAATTTTAATATAATATAATTTTTTAATCGGTTTAAATATTATAATGTTTTAAATAATTTTAGTTTGACTTATTAAAATATTTATATATAAAATGTTTAAGGATGATTTTATTCATGATATTATTTTTTAGTCAGTTTTAAGATAAACAAAAATTAAAGTTAAAATTAAAAAAATCTATATTGATATCTTCTTTATAATTATTATTCCTAACATTATAAAAATTTCTAACCTTTAAAATAAACTACCCTAAAAATATTCTAGACTTAAAAATCAATACTCAGATTTAAAGAATTTACCATATCGCTACCAAAACATAGAATTTAGGAATTTTATAATGAAAATTTACCATATCGCTACCAAAAACATAGAATTTCCGAAATTTTATAATGAAAATTTACCAGATCGCTACCAAAAACATAGAATTTCCGACATTTTGTAATGAAAATTTACCATATCGCTACCAAAAACATAGAATTTCCGACATTTTGTAATGAAAATTTACCATATCGCTACCAAAAACATAGAATTTCCGACATTTTATAATGAAAATTTACCTAATTCTATCCCCGTTCCGAAATTTTATAATGAAAATTTACCGGATGCTATCCTGTTCGTTTGCGGATTTCTGGCCTGCTGTTGATGTTTGCCCCCATATGACTATGGCAATAGATAGCTACTCTGCTGCAACAAACTAAGGCTTTCAATGTGTAGTAGCTGACATATGTCTTTGGCAAATTCCAAAACCTTGTTATTTTCATGAACAAAGTGGTTCAATGTCACGAGGTCGATGCTCCATTTTTCAGTCGTTATCTCACACACTGAATTTCATTGTACGGGATGGCACTGAGTGCTCCATTGCTATCTAAGATCGCAATCGTCCACGCGGAGAACAGAGCTTTGAGTTCAAACACCGGACACTATTATCTTCCCTGTTGCACGAAAAAGCACAGGAGCTTCAAATGGATCTCTTGTGGCAAGACGAGGCTTGAGGGGAAAAGGGGGTTGATACCTTTATACGCAAAATGCAGGCCACCGCCTATGTCGTGTGTTGCAGAAGAAGGCGGTGTCTCAATAGCAGAGGAGGTGCCATGGGAGGGTGCCGTAATCTACAGGCGGAGTGCCTCCCAAACCCATTTCGAGTACTGTACTACTCTGGAGAGACTCGACCTTTCTAATTTGTCCTCCGAAATATCGAAGTCCACAGCGTCTTCCATGGGCATTAGGGTTACGAGAGGAGTAACAGATTATCCCTCGGGCACGCCGGTTCAAATCTCGATCGATGTCAGTCGGAGAAAGAGAGATTTGATACTCGATGGAATCATTCGGACATTCATAACCTTAATGTGCAATAGGTAAATATGTAATTCTCCGTACCCTAACGATCTCTTCAAACTCTAATGGAAGGGTTTTAGCTTTGTGTTGTTTACTTGCTTTTATTTTTAGTATTATGAGGGTTTCTAGCGGTAATGAATGAACCAGGTGTGGGGAGCCAGCCGCAGAGCGTGTATTCTCAAACTTTTGCCTGCTGCTCACCGAAAAACCTCTGAAGGCACCCACTCAAAAGACGCTTAGGATTGTGTCGTGGGCAGATAAAGCAAAGGGAGATGGTGAAATTGGTGAGGATGAAGAAGAGACTGAGATTGACTTGGATGACCAAATGCATTTCCCTGCAGAGGAGAAAGAAATAGATATTTCAAAATATATTCGCGATACTGTGCACCTTGAATTCACCATCAACGGTGTTTGTGATGTAAATTGCAAAGGATTGTGTCTCAGTTGTGGTACTAACCTCAATAGGAACAGCTGCACATGTGGAACCCAAAACGAATATGTTGTTTATGGGCCATTAGGGGCGTTGAAGAAACAAATGCAAAAATAGTAAAATGTTATTAACATGGTTAACATAACAGGTATTTTACTTCCGTGTTACTGTGATTGATTTTTTTGAGGGAAATAGGTTTTTCTTTTTCAAAATGATGCTTATATGAATCAGACAAAGGTATCTTTATGCAAAGATATCATCAGCTTCCCAAATCCCTGGGGATTTAAGGGAATATCTTCAAAAAAAGATGAAAGGACAGCCCAACCTCAAAATCTTAATTCACCAATAATCCACAAAAATGGATTTGCTAAAAAAAGGAAGTTAATTGCATGCTTCACTCTTTCATATGGAATATTATACGCAATGGTGTGAGATATTATCCTGCAAGGGAAGGGATATGATTTGTATTTCTTTTCTATGATGAAAATCCATCGTAAATTTGTATTTATTTTGTTTCTTATCAATCTAGCATTACATTCTATTTCAATCTAGCTGTTTATTCTATTTCTTATATTCGCTGTGGAATGGTGGAAATTTTAAAATACTAGAGCAGACGCATTAGCTGTTTTTGATATACTTGCTAAAGGAAGTATGTGGCATGCATATATGGGTATGTCAGACAATGTTATGCATAGATAAACACTGTTAATAACTTGCAGCATATTGGGCTAGCTATTATCTTATAGGTCATTTGCATATGCTGAAGAAGAAGTTGCTGAATTGGGCTCCAGGCTCGTAGAGTTGGCCCTGACCACTGAAGAAATTGCAGTTAAAATTGGAGATAAGCTTCCTGTTTCACTCTTTCAAGTGACATCATCCTGGTCATCTTGATCTTGTTCTTGTTCTGGTTCTGATGGTGATGATGTTAGTGAGCGTGTGGTGTGCTTAAGAAAATTTCATGGAGGAGAGGAAATTTGTTGCCTGGTGATGATGTTAGTGAGCGTGTGGTGTGCCTAAGAAAATTTCATGGAGGAGAGGAAATTTGTTGCCTGCCTCGTCGTCATGTATTCCATTAGATTTATGTGGACAAACGGATTCTGGTTTATCAGAATATGACATGTCGTATTTGCAAAGTATTCCTTGTTTTTCCTGTAGAAATTGGAATTTATATATAAATGAAATAGTTAATGTCATCTACATTAACAATGTTATGGTAAGAACTATACTATATTAAATTATAATAAATTCAAAGGTTGTATATCTTAGTTATCAATGTCCAAACTGGTGGCTTTTACAGAAGCAATATCCAGGCTGATAGAGTAGAAACGATTACTCCTACGCTTCAAAGGACATTTTGAACCTCCACTGCCCTTAGATTTGGTATGCATGTCGGATTGGTTTGTTGGCAAATTTCAGTTGTTGATAGTAAACATTGGGCTTATGGGCCAGATTTGCAGAGTTTAAAATGGCCCCTTTTTTCTACAAAACCATCTGAGCGATCCAAGGTTTAGTTGGACTTGAAATATGTAGAGTTTGTTGCTGATGTGATATTTTTTTGAAAGTGATAACAAGATAATTATGCCTCTGTGATAACTATCGTGATAAAATTGGGTTACTCAGGAAAGCAAACATCAATTGGTATCCTGAACAACTGGGAGTTTATTTTTTAGGCTGCAGCAACTTATTAATTTATAGTTTGGATTATTTTAACCTAAACTCCTGTAGACTACAAAGCTGGAGGAAATCACCGATGATTATAATCAGTATCTAAGTATAGAGATTACCTTGGAGATGTATCGAGAAAAAACAAAAGTATTGC
>APFE030027091.1:13148-51414 GCA_000404065.3 Pinus taeda
TTTTTTTTTTTTTTTTTTATCAGATTGAGGGCAGCTAGGTATAGTTTTGTTTTAGGTCCGCAAGTATGAAAAATGTACAGGACACAATCTATCCACTAACTTGGCACAAGGATGCACTCAGCTTAGAATTCTGTGTAATATGTATATATGGCATCATCTCTTAGAAAGAAGACCTGTAGTTGCAATGACTAAAATACCCAATACACAGTGATTAAATGAGACTATTACAACGGATTTAGAAGGATGTACAGTGCATGTTTCAAACCTGTGGAGTGCTCCTATATTCAGAAAAGGGTGGATGGTAAACACAACAAGTGTTTTGGCATGTATATATAGCTATTGTATACTTGGTGGGCTGACTTTAAGATTACATAATTGTTAAAATTGGCAACTAGGGCCAAACTCCATATGGGTATACTTATTCATGGCAGCTAATATTTTTCTTGGATTTCTCTCGTCGAGAGGTGTAGGATTGATTTAAAGATCATCCGATTTCGATAAGTATCCATGGAGATATGAATTTATTTGTTTTGTGGGACAATTCGTCAAGGTCGGCTAGCAACTAAATTGCCTACACTTGTACTCAACGCTTTAGTATAAAAATAGGTGGCTTGCTGGTTATTTGCACACACTTTTCTTGTGATCTCTTCCTCTCCACTTGTCTTTGGGTTTTGGTGGGAGGAGAGATCCCAAGAGACAATGCTGCCCTGATGGAGAAAGCTAAACGCTGGTATGAAGCAAGCCCTAACCGCTGACCTAATAAAAACAGTCATGAAGGCAGAATGCTCTAGCCGCAAGTCTAAAGGGAGTTTATGCAGCTGAGGAGATGCCGTAGACCTAGTTGCTGTCATGGGTAAGAAGGAGCTACGCTGCTTAATGAAGATGCCACCTAAACGCAGTCATGAAAGAAGGGTTATAATGTTGTCATGCCCTAAACGCAGAGAGACCTAAACTTTGTCCTAGAAGAATCTAAGCTGCAGCTTATTGTTGTCATGGATGTCCCTATGGAGATGACCTTAAGGCCTAAACGCAGTCATGATGAAGAACGAAGTCATGATGAAACTGCCCTAAATGCATTAATGGTGAAGACTTAAACATTGTCCATAAAAGATCTATACCCTGATCTAAAAGAGACCTCACAGCTGTTCTGTGTTATGCCCTAGTCACAATCCGAATGCACTCTACATGCTGGCCGTATTCCGCAGCAAAAGAAGGGCTCCATGCTTCCCTAACCAAGAAGATATAATCCGCAGTTTGAAGAGGCTTTCATCTAGCCCTATCTGCAATAAAGGAGGTCCACTCTCAGCTGAAGATATGCAACCCTAGCTGGACGAACCACGGGCCTGATCCGTAGCTATTGTACAACCCTCACTCTCAGTCCAAGCAAGGTGACTACAACGCTGTCATATCTGGCCCACCCGCTGTAAGGAACAACACTTAACCTCATCAAGTGAAAGGTCACTTGGTCACAGTAAAAGAGGTTTCAACGTTGAAGTGACCTGAGGCCTCAAGATGTTGTCAAGGGGTTCTAAATTCACAATAGATGACAGCGTTGTACCAAGGTAATGAATAATCTTGTTCCAAGATTTATCTAGGCCTGGTGAAAGAATTTACAATTTACAATTTGCTGCTTTGCTAGGATGCAAGCCATAGCAAGCAGCTAAGGCTGTCCTGAGGTCACAATGCAGCGTGTATTATATAATGGTGCAGCATAGTGCACAATGATGGGTACAACAATGAATGGTGCAGCACAGTGATGATGGACATGGTATGATGGTGCAACATGGTGCAGCACAGTGATGATGGACATGGTATGATGGTGCGACATAGTGATAGATACAACAAGGTGATGGGATCACCTTAGTCCAGATCAGCGACCTCATGTGACATCTTCTTAGAGAAGATCTCTGCTCTTATTTTGATAAGTCAAAATGTTGACTTTTGATGTATATGTACTATCTCTCTCTATGCTGAACTATTGAAGAACATATAAGAAGAATCGATCAAGGGTTTCCCCACATTGGGGTTTGTCCCTGGATGGCACCACATCTTGTGTCCTCTTGTCTTGGCTTGTCTTCTGTGATTTATGTTTATGTTTTATCTGCATATTACTATCATGCTAAATGTGATTGCTAATCTGGAATTGATATTGAGTTAATGTGAAAAAACGAAGCAAATTTCTCTCAACATAGAACATGCCTAAAATTAACAATAATGAACATGGTCGAACTGAAATAAGAGTTGCGCTGACCTTTGATTATATTTACATGAAGACTTGGGGTTGACATGAGCTACAGTTTTTAACTCAACTTCAAGTGTATACGAAAGTCAAGACTGATGTGTCCCTGTTTGAAAACCCATATGCATGATGGAGGGTGTTAGAAACTACATTGTTGGTTCATGTTTACAAAGTTAGGGTCTTGCTTACATAGCACATTGAGCAAGTCATCACAATAGATGCTATTGCCCAGGGATGCGAGGCTGCACGCAAAAGTGGTGTGCTGGTTGCAATTACTGCGGTGATGTGCCATGTGTAACAAGGCACCACAAGAAGTTTTGGTATGACATATTCAGAAGATTTTGATGAGATCCTTTCTCTTTGGTGAAATAGAGAACATAAACTCTAGAAATGACATTATATGTAGGACTTCTAAGCTAAGTATATTTTTGTTCACAAAAGCAAAGTGAGTGTGTTTGTTTAGAACTTTGAAAGGATTCTCCTTATCTGGTGTTCACTACTCTATTTGCATTATTTCAGAAAACAACACCATGGATGTCCCAGTGACAAAGGCAGATTTAGTTGGATGGGGAATTGTTGACCCAACTCCCTGTAGAGAATTGAGAATGGTTTCTTTTTGTTATCAATCGGGAAGAAGTGTCAAAGAAAAAAAAAATTCTCGGTTCCTTTACCATTATTTGTTTTCATTTTGTAACATCATGCCTATGATGTTATTTTGTGCAGGGATATTATAGTTGAGCATGTTGATATTGTGTTTGTAAATAGTAACGAATCAAGGGCTTTGTGTGATTTTAGTTCAAGCAAAAGTCCAGCGTTAGCTGCTGAGCTAGCCAAAATCTTTTCATATTCTTTGTTTTCCAATAACCAGATTAAAAATATGTGTACGGATATTCAATCATATCAGATTTCAAGTACTTGAAGCGGGCAAACTGAAACAGTTGAAGTTTCCTAGGTTTCCTGAAATATTTTGAAGGATGTCATTTCTAAATTATATTCAATTTTCATCTTAGGACTGTTGGTTGCGCTAGGCTGTATTTGCTGGATAAAACATGTGTATTTGTCAGTGCTGAAAAGACAGTTGAAGCCATATATATACGGAAACTAACCAATGCTTACCATAATTGATTTTTTAATAGCATATGCATTTTAGGTGGAAATTTATTCACGTTCCTTGTATGATCTATTCAACCATGTGAGGTGTAAAGATGTACTGAAACTTGTAAGACTGACTAATTGAATGTCTATATAGGTGATCACATTTTTCATGATAAATGAAAGCTTACCTTGTATGATCTATTCAGCTATCTGAGGTGTAAAGATGTACGGAAACTTATAAGACTTACTAATTGAATGTCCATATAGGTGATCACATTTTTCATGATAAATGAAAGCTCACCACTAACTGTTTCTGAGTCCAAAAAATGTAGGAAGCAAATGGATTCATACTTTGAATAAATATGGAATATCAATGAAGAATGAAAAGTGTTGATTGAAAGATACTTTGTAAAAGATAATAAGAAACCTCGATACTTGAAAACATGATGTTTGAAGTATCCAATCTGATTAATGTGAAACCAATAGCTTAGAGCTCTTAGCAGTTGGGAATATCTTATATTTTATAGTGTTTCTATGCAATAACAATATTTTACCGTGGCTTATCTTGCAAATATGTAGGTTTTTACGGTGTAGTGAGTTAGCGCAATTCGTTAAGCACACTGTTTCAAGGTACAATTTACTTAGGTTGATTTTTAAAAGGCATATTGAGTGTTTGAGTATTTTATTTTAGATGTTCCAAAACGCAGTTGTAATAGCAATAGCAATGTATGTAGTTATAATGTCAATGTTTTTTTTATCAAGTTTGGATATAACTTAAATTTAATAGA
This sequence comes from Pinus taeda, assembly GCA_000404065.3. Taxonomy (NCBI): domain Eukaryota; kingdom Viridiplantae; phylum Streptophyta; class Pinopsida; order Pinales; family Pinaceae; genus Pinus; species Pinus taeda. The sequence goes on from APFE030027091.1 coordinate 17,271, forward strand.
TCAATTATTATTTGTATGATTGTGGAAACAAAAATATATATATATATTTTTTTCAATTTAACAATCCTATCGACGTCTTTTTGCATCTTTTGGGGCAATTGCTAGTCTAAATCTTTAGAATCTTTACTATATCCAACAAACATACCTTTTTTTCCTGTAGCTTCTTGCTTGTTTCTTTTGTCTTTCGACACATGGAAATACACGGGGCAGCCAAAAATTCATAGATGACCAATATCAGGCTTGACACTAGTGAATACTTCCTCGGGAATCTTATTGTCCAAAGCTTGATGAGGCAACATGTTTTGAACATGTACAACTGTGTTCATTGCTTCAACCTAAAGGAACTTTGGCAGCGTTTGATCATGGAGCATGGCTCGAGCAACTTCCACAATGGACTTGTTCTTTCTCTTAGCCACTGCATTTTGTTCAGGAGTGAGTGTAAGGCACAATGGTCTCCTTGATTCCTTCCTTCTTGCAAAAGTCTGTGAATTCATTTGAGATGTTTTCCTCGCTATTGTCAGACCTGAAGATCTTTATTTTCTTTTTTGTATGATTTTCCACCAAAGCCTTAAATTCCTTGTATATTTTGAATGCCTCATCCTTGTGCTTCAAATACTAGATCCATGTCTTCCTTGAGAAATTGTCGATGAAGGTGATGAATTAAAGATGATTCCCAAGTGAATGCAAGAGCATTGGACCATATATATCATAATGAATGAGATGAAGAATTTCTTCCATCTTGTTTTCACTAGAGGGGAATGGTCCCCTCGTCTTCTTTTCACTTGCACACCTAGGGCATACTCCATCATGTTGAGCTTGAACATCGGGGATCTTGCAAACCAACTTCTTCAATTTTGGAAATACATCATAGTGTAGATGGGCCAGCCTTCGGTGCCACAACTTGCTTTGAAGATTTGTATTATGGACCATAACTAGAAGAGGTCTTCCGGTGACTATATAGAGTCCTTCAAACTTAGTTCCCAATGTGAAGGCATTTCTCATGTAGGATTCAACAAGCCAAGTACTTTCCCTTTAATAAATGCAACCCTCATTCCTTTATCCTCCAAGGTAGATATTGAAATCAAATTATTCTTCAATCCTGACACATATAATACATCATGAAGCAAAACAAATTCCCTGCAGTTCAAATGAAATTTGACAGAACCAAAGCCCTTTACGGGTTGAGTGGTATTGTCACCAAGAATAATGTTCAAATTTGTCTCCCTCTCTACGAATTAGAGAGAACCCCCTTATATCCAGAAATGTGATGAGAAGCCCCACTATCAACCAGTCAACTATCCCAAAAGTTTGGAGGAGATGAACTAGCTAATGCAGAAATAAGAATATATTTTGATTGATTGGTAACATTGCCTTCGTAACTGGAGTTCCTTGGCCTTTTTGGAGGATGATAGCTATCATCACAATCATTAGAGGAGTCTCTTCTTCTTTCGTTCCTTCTTTTTTCCTTGAGCAACATAGGCAAAGAGCTCTCCTTCATTTGATCCTTGAATTCTTCCTCTAGTTATCATCCTTGATTCTTCCTAAGTGAGCCTTCCAACAAGTTCATCAAAAGATGAGACGTTGTTGTTGTTACTTATAGTAATAATGAAGGTTTCCCAAATGGGAGGGAGACCTCTAAGGGTTACAATCACCAATTCCCTAAAAGGTGGAGTTTCCCCAATTCTTTGCAATTGATCTTTAAGACGAGATATCCTCATAATGTATGATTGCATGGATTCTCCTTTGTTCATCTTTGTGTCTTTGAGTTGATCTTTCAAAGAGATGACTTCGTTCAAATTGTTGACTTCATACATGCCAACTATCTTATCATACATGCCCTTTGATCATCTCAAATTTCCAACATACAAAAGTAGATTATCTGGTAAACCGTTAGCTATAATTTCCTTTGCTTTTAACTCACCTTTCTTATGCTTGTTTTTGACAGCAGTAGAAGCATTTTCCAGAGCCTTGGGTACTCTTCCTTGAATGAAATCCAAAACATCGTTGTTGTCAGTGATGATATTGAATTTGACTTTCCATGCAACAAAGTTAGATGAGTCACCCAACTTCTCATGCTTCTTGAAGAAAGAAGAAGACATTTTTATCAAAAGACTATTCCCCTTTTTTTGATCAACTACTAGGAAATGAATGCTCTTGCTTTATGTCTCTTGGGCTTGTCTTCACCTCAGCTTTGATTCCATGTTAATTTTTCATCACTTTGTTCTATGATGCATTTATTACTTCAACAATATTTAATAACATTCAATTTCTCAATTTCACTTCTTCAATTATCTAATGACAGTAGAGCAATAGTAGATTGAACAAATGCATAAAGAAAAACAACTAAGAGATAAGACACACAAATTTGGTCAATAACTAGGGCAAAACCCACTGTGGGGAAAACCCTTGCAAATCTTCCTCTTATTAGATTGTCTTCAAATATTTAGTAGAGAGAGTACATTACCCAATATCAATTCAATATCCAAATAATGACAAAATACCAAGTAACTACTCAAGAGAGATGGAGTCAACTGTAGTCAAAATGGATCTTCCTGAAGTCTACATAAGTCAACAACAATGAATTGTTGTCAAAGTGTGCCCTAACCAAAGATGAGACAACAATTAAAATAGCCATCAAGGAGTTCGGTCTTGGAGCAATTTATATGGCCTCTTTAGTTGAAAAAAATGAGCCCAAAATAGTATGATTTGGAGCAGTCAAATTTGGTCAACGTGAAGTACCCTGCGGTCAACTTCTACAATTAGGGCTTTGGTCAAGGAGCACAAATTGCCTTGACTTTGACACTAATATCTACAACGTACTAAGATAGAGAAGATTCAGCCAAAATCAAGGTCAAAATATGCCAAAAATGCCCAAGTCAACTCTGGTCAACATCTTGTAGACAACCTTGTAATTTAGCCTAATCAAAGATACATGTACTTCACATGAGAGAGAAAAGCCTTTTACTTGTGATTTGTACGAACCAATAGAAGAAGGAGAGAGAAGATGTATGCTGTGTGAATGAGGTGCCTAATGAAGTTTGACGTCTCATGTATTTATATGAACCCATGTGGGTAAAAAGACAAGTCGTTTGGGCTCCATGAGCCTACTTGAAGTTGAAACCAACCTTGACAATTTCACATGTGAGGGATTTTAATTCAAAAACGCATTTCTCCTTGTCCGATTTGAGTGATCTTCAGGTCAATTTTGGTCTCCTCTTGGAAAGAGGAATTTAATCCAATAATTATCTCCATCAAATGAATTGACCAAAGTGGAATTTGACCCTAGTTGCATAATTTATATGGATAAGTTGCTTGTACTCATTGAAGGGGTTTGACGCCAAGGTCGAAACCCATCTCCTAGCACTCATAAATTAGTATTCGCTGACCTCATTTGGCATCCATCAATCACCCATCCATTCGATCTGAAACAAGTAGATTTGTTCACACGTGTGAGGAGAAGAAGAAAAAGATTTGTCTTTGCGTTGACCAATTATTTTACTTCTTTTTTACCAATATTGACTTGGGATTATCTGTTGTTGTTTGACTGAGCTTTTCACTGATTATGGAGGTTGGGTTTATCTATGATTTGTTGACTGTGGTTGATTGAAGTTCTACTCATGTTCTAGCTTGTTGATCGAGAGTTTACCATAGGTCAATTGTTGCATCTTTGATGGAAATTTTTTGTGGGTATTGCACGTTGAATTTCGACCCTTTGACCAGCCACCTCAGGCCAAAATCCGGCCCCTCTGTTGCAAACGTCGACTTAGATAGTGCGTTGAATTTTCTCTCTCATTTGATTGGTTTGACTTGGCATTTATTGAGGTTAGAGATTGACATTTGACTGGAATATTTTGATGTACATTTTGATGAATTGAACTCTCTCTCATAAGGAAATATCTCTAGGTTTTCCCCATGTGGGTTTTTCCCTGGTCGTTGACCAAAATTTCGGTGTCTCTTGTCTTATTGTTTTATTGTGATCTCTATTGTTACTCAATTGTTAATGGTTGAAATTTTTCATGTATAATTTCTTAATGATTAGAATGCTCTAAAGAAGTGAAATTGTATCATTGGAAGTAATCAGTTTGAAAAATTGTATTAGTTTTGATTACACTAGAAAATCAACATGGTATCAAAGCTTTGGTGAAGGGAAGGAGCATTGAGATCACCTTGAAGAGCATTGAGAGCACCTTGAAGAGCATTGGGATCCTACATCTTTTGTTTTGATTGGTCATCTTCATCATGAATTCCTTAATGATGACAAAGAACACGCTTGAAGGAGCTACACACTTCAGGGCATGGAAGACTAGAATTAACCTAATACTTGCAAGGCATAAGGTCTTGGGTATTGTATTGAGAAAAGTTACTGAACCAACTGATCAAGTAGGAAGAGACAAGTTTAAAGAAGATGACATCTTGGCCATGAGCATCATTGTGGAATCTGTTAGAGATCATTTGATTCCTTGTATTGTTGATCACAGATATTCCAACGAGATGTATGATGCCCTTATTGGATTGTACACCATCAATAACATAAATCAATCTATAAGTCTAAGGAGTCAGTGTCGTGATGTTAAGATGACAAAGAATGATATTGTGGCATCATACTTCGTAAGAATATCTCAATCAAGAGATCAACTCAAAGCTATTGATGGACAAGTATCCGACAAAGAATTAGTATCTATAGCAATGGGTGGTATGCCTAAAGCTTGGGATTCTTTTGTAGCAAGTGTTAATGGCAGATAAAATCCACCTTCTTTTGATAAGCTATGGGTTGCTTGCACTCAAGAAGAATTAAGGCACCTATCCAGAGGCAAGATTCCAAACACGGGTGAAGATTCTCAAGCATTTGTAGCCCACTAAAAGATAACAAAGAAAGAAGAAATTTTGGGAGATTTCAAAGAAGTACAAGAAGAAGACTTGCTCCAGGAAGAGGACATGCTCCTTAAAGAAGACCTTCTCCTCCTTCTCCATAAAGAAGGGACATGCCATTTGTTCAATGTTTTAGTTGTCGCACATATGGTCACTATCAAAACAAATGTTCTAAAAGAAATGATGACCGAAAAAAGAAAAGGGAAGCAACATGCATCTACAACTAATCTTCACAAACCTTCTCACAAGAAGTCAAGGAATGATGATGCTGATGATAATGATTATTTTTATCTGATCTAATATTGTCCAAGAAGGAAGTTTAGCTTCCATTCAAGTTTTTGCATCTACTCGAGACATGAAGTTTGAGAATCCAACAAATATGAAATTTGTAAAAGGTACACACCAACTATAATTTCTTAGTTCCTTAGCTCATTTTTGTAGACTATTTATGAGGACCAAAATTTAAGTTCGGTTATAGATTAGTAGTGAGATTTGAAACTATCAATGTTGGATATTTTGATAAATGAAAGTCGTGGCATTGTAAGGAAACCATGAGGACAATCATGAATGCTAATTTTTTTTCGATATTGTTAATATATGTATATATGACATTGGTTTTTAGCAATATGTAACCTATATCAGAAAGTTGAAATAAGTTGGTGTTGTAATATGGATGAAGGTAGCAAGGCATCATTGTCATCAATACTTTTAAAGAAAGACTATCTACAGCTGAAAAGAGGTTGAATCCATCTTTAAAGATGAAGATTAAAGCTCTTGTAGATTTGTCATAGTAGGCCTATGATGTTGGATTAACCTATTATTACTAAAGATATTTGTTTTCTACAAGATATTGATGTCATACTTAAGTATGGAAGATCTACCGTGATGAGATCAATTGCCTCAATGATTTGAAGAAGCCAAGCTACCTGGTTTTATAAGATCAAGGATGATTGATTGACCATAACAATAATGGTTTTCATAAACAATTGCAAGGGTTTGAAGACCCTTGTAGGAAACAAAGTTTGGATAAGATAAACCTTATGGTTTATGGACAAAATCTTAGGTCTGATTGTTTCCGTTGAAAGAAGAAACCCTAACTCCTACAAAGAAGGAATAACATCATGATGATGATATGCATGAGGTTGATTTGCAAAATGAATGCAAGAAGGCTAAGATCAAGAGGGAGTTGATATGTTGTTAAAAGATAGGTATCTTGTATCTCTCTTTCTTGTTTATTACTTTTTTTGTTGTTTATTAGTCTCTTATCTTTGTATATCTTGCTTGGTTGTGATTGTTCTTCCATGCCCTCCTAGTGAGGATTGCAGGTACATGATGAATACTGCCAGAGTTGTAGCAACAAATGGAAAAAATGAAAGAACAAAGCAAGATAGTGAAAATAACTCTTGTTGAGTTATGGACTCAGATGAAGCCGATTTGTTTTATGCCAAAAACAATTGTGACTTCCAAGATGAAGATGGCTAGAAGTACCAAGCGAAGGATTACCTCAACAAAAGGGAGAAGAATATGAAGTCAGTGTATGGTGCTCTCATATTAATGGCTATTTAGAACGATGTTGATTTGTTGTTGAAGATGAGCCCATGATCTATTTTTGACTGGGGCTGAGGACCTCTTTGTTCAGAGTAAGAGGGAGTTGATTGAAGGATCTTGGTCTGATGCATTACTACTTGGGATTGAAAGTGTGGCATAAGTTTGTTGAAATCTTTGTTGAGATTCTTCAGAAATTTGGCATGATGGATTGTGAGCCCATGGATACCTTCAAAATTGAAGAAGTTGTGAAACTCTGTTGTTGAATTGGTTGATCCTACTGATTGGTTCGTTGAACTATTTGCCGCATGAATTTGCAGATTTTGATTGGGCCAGAGATAGGAAGAATGTGTTTTAGCCTGGATATCATGGATAAATACATATCTCTGTTGCACTTATTGAGTATATAATTGATGATCTAGCCTGTTGTGAAGCAATTTGGCTTTGAAGGTTGTTTGTTGGTTTGTTTAATCAAGTGCGGGAATCGAGTGCGATGTATTGTGACAATCAAAGTCGTGTGAAGCGTTATGAAAATTTGTTTTTTTTTTTCTTTTCATGATAGGTTGAAGCACATTGAGATCAAGTGTCACTATATTCAATATGTTGTCCAAAGATGAGTTGTGAGGCTCGAATACCTTTCTATTGATGCGCAAGTTATTGATATTTTGACAAAGCCACTATCTCGGATGATGTTTGCTTGCTTCTGTGAGAAGCTTGGAATCACTGGGAATTCTTCCTGAAGAGAGAGATGATTGCTTGTATAGCATCGTGAATCTTCCTTGGGTTTGGCTGAGAAACCATGGTTTATGGTTGGGAAGATTGTTTTGATTACTCCCTTGGGTAATTGAGTTTGATAGAGAAACCTTATGGTTGGGGAGGTTGGTTCTAAGGCTTGGAGTGCTCCTTTGGGTCATTGTGTTTGATCGAGAGACTAGTAGGTTTGGTCGGGGACACTGATTTTGAATAATCCCCTATAGGTCATTGTATTTGATTGAGAGACCATGTGGTCAAGGAGATTAGTTGTTTTTATAGCGAGATCATGATTCCTCCTTCAGGTCATTGAGTTTAACCGAGAGACTATATAGTCAGGGAGTTTGATATTGAGATAGGGATCCCTTCCTTAGGTCATTGGGCTTGACCGAGAGACCATTGGTATGGTCAGAGAGTTTGAACATGATTACTCCCTTAATTCATTGTGCTTGATTGAGAGACCAATGGACTTGGTCAGGGACGTTGATGATTGATTTTTCTCTTTAGGGTCATTGGGTTTGACTAAGAGACCGGATTGATCGAAGATATTGACTTCGATTATTCTCTTGGGTCATTGTTCTTGACTTAGAAACCATGTCCTATAGTTGGAGAGTTTGGCCTCATGAATGATATTGATTGATCCCATGGTTAGTTGGGTACTGACCTTGATGCCATTAGGTTTGGCTTGTGGGATGAGTTTGATGTTATGTATCTTTTCTTATGATGAGACTTGTACATCTGATCTCTCCCTTGGGTTATTATTGAGAGACCAATGGATTGGTCTGCGAGATTGATCTTGAGAGAGAAAGAAAAGTACCTCCCTAGCTAAGATGGAGAGTTGAAAATTGGTAGCTTCGATTGATATTTCATTGGAAAAACAAAGAAGAAATATGTATTTTCATGCTGACCAAGTCAATCTCATTTGAACAAGTCGACCGTACTCATTGAAGGGGCTTGACCCCAAGATCAAAACTCACCTCCTAGCGTTCATATAAATTGGCATTCATTGACCTCATTTAGCATCTATCGATCACTCATCCATTCGATCTGAAACAAGGAGTTTTGTTCACACGTGCGAGGAGAAGAAGAAGATTTGTCTTGTGTTGACCAACTATTTGACTTCTGTTTGACCAACGTTGATTTGGGATTATTTGGTGTTGTTTGACCAAGTTTTTGATTGATTTTAGGGGTCGAGTTTATATGTGATTCATTGACTGTGGTTGATCGAAGTTCTGCCATGTTCTAGCCCATTGACTAAGAGTTTACAGCAAGTCAACTGTTGCATCTTTGATCGAGATTTTTTTGTGGATATTGCAAGCCAAATTTTGGCCCTTTGACTAGCTACCTCAGGCCGAAATTCGACCCCTCTATTGCAGACTTTGACTTGAACAATGTGTTGACTTTTCTCTCTCATTTACTAGTTTGACTTTGCATTTATTGTGGTCTGGCATTTTGACTTTGATTGGAATATCTTGATGTACATTTTGATGAATTGAACTCTCTCTCATAAGGAATGACCCTTGGGTTTTCCTTTTGTGGGTTTTGCCCTGGTCATTGACTAAAATTTTGGTGTCCCTTGTCTTAATATTTTATTGTGATCCCTACTGTTGCTCTATTGTTAATGGTTGAAATTTTTCAGGTATAAGTGCTTAATGATTGGAATGCTCTAAGGAAGTCAAATTGTGTCATTGGAAGTAGTTATAAGTATGAAAAATTGTATAATAAAAGGTTAAAAGTAATATAGAGCCCATAATGGGGGAGATGTAGTGTCCTTAAATGAGTGTAAACATTTAAATGCTGACTAAATTAATAATAAAAAGTTAAAAATAATAAAATTCATGGAGCCGGTATGGAGAGATGTTGTAATGTATGTAAAAAATAAAAAATTAGAAGTAATAAAATTCAATTTGCTACATTGTAATTTTGTTGTTATGAATAAAATTACAAATAATTTTTTAGATAAAAGAAAATCGTAATACACATGTCACATTAAAATATACAACTTTTTAGTAGTAATATAAAGCTAATATCCATTTTACCTTATAAAATAAAATAATGATTATGTAACCATATTTAAACTTAAATAAGCACATAAAAACTTTAATACTTACAATATAACAATATGTTTAAATGTGAATATTCACATCCACTTTGCCATAGATATTATGAACTTGTAAATAGGCTTTGCTACAATATCATGACTCATCAATACAACATGCCAAAAAACCATTTCTCATTTCACAATCATAATATTTTAGTTAAATTTAATTTTATAACATTTTTTTGATTAAATCTAAAAGAAAATGATTATAATTATTTTTGAGATATATCTACACCTCTATCACATTAAAATATATAAGATATAAATAGTAGATATAAATGAAGATCCATTTTACCTTATAAATAAAAATAATATTTTTGTAAGTATATTTAGAGTTCATTAATAAACACAAAAAATTAATACCAACATTTTTAACCATGGATATTCACCCCCACTTTACCATGGATATTATTAACCATACCATCACATGGGCAAATATGATAGTTCGTCAAAAACCATCTCTTATTTCACCATCAAAATACTTACAACATAACAAGATTTTTAACCATAGATACTCACTCCACTTTACTATGGATGTTATTAACCTTACCATACCAAGGGCCTCATCAATACCACATATCCCAAACCACCTCTCATTTCACAATCAAAATATTTTATAAATTTAATTTTATTATATATTTTGGGCCAAGAGACACTCTCCATCCTAGTATAGAAAATATGTTGTAATGTTTTTTATATTACGTTATTTAAATATTTTGACCTTAAATTACATAAAAATAAAATTATTAATTAAAACATGTTGACTTAGTGAAACTACATTAAAAATAAAATATTAAACGAAAAAAAATTAATAATTAAGCCATTCTGGATCCATCTTAGCTCTGAATTTATCAAGCTAGGAGCGAGGTGAAAACCTCTTTTTTGAGTCCATCTTAACTTTGCACTCAGAAAAGAGGTTTGTACCTGGAGAGATTTGTGTTATCATATGAATTAAAATAGTGATTTCGCAACTATCTTTAAATTTAATTAATAAACACTTAAAAACTTAATACTTAAAATAAACTTACAATGTAACAAGATTTTTAAGTATTGATATTCACTTCCACTTTACCATGGATATTACTAACTCGTAAATAGGTTTTGTTACAATACCATGGGCCAATACAATGGCTTGTGAATACCTTGTGTCCAAAAACCACAAGTCATTTCACAATCAAAATATTTTATAAATATTTTATTTAATTTAATTTTATAACATTGTTTTAATTAAATCTAAGAGCTAAAAAGCTATAGTTATTTTTTAGATATATCTAAACCCTCTAGCCTCACTATTACTAAAAATATGATGTAGATATTCCATAGGGATTAAATCAAATTTTAATAAATTAAAAATGAAAATACATTTATATAGAGAGATGTGAAATTTATATAATACAAATAATATTATTAAGCATTGGCATAGATCCATCTTAACCAATGAACTCTCAAGTGATGAGAAGACTTAAATCTCTCTAAATGCAATTTTTTCCTCAAATTTTACATTCAAAAATAAATTTACATTTTCAAAATAATAAATATATTAACTTTCAATCTTGTCATAATTACTATTTTATTGTGGCATGTTAGAAAATAAAATTTACAATTGGTTTTTGTTTCACTATAACCGTCTAAACAAAATAATAACCTAAACCTGAGTTAATTACCATACCCCACGCTAATAAACTTCCTATATATCATACTTTTTACTCAATAAACCTACACAAAGACTCTTCTGCTAATTTCCCCTTTTGCAATAGTTAGAGACTACATATTGAATAAACCCGAAATTTTGAAGATTCAATGACAAAAAACACAGCCCGGAGCACAAGTCATCCTAGCCCCTTCGTTGATTACATATCCTTGTAAGTGGATGTTATTGGTCACTAATAAAGATTACAACGGAACAATTCTAATCCTATTGTTACAATGAGAGGAGTTCTACTTTTTCTTTTTCTTTTTAAAGAATTTTATTGGAAATTTAAAAGATTATTTCTTACATTTTTGGATGGCATCCTGATTCCCTAATAAGATTTTTGGTGTAGGTTAGTGCAGTTCACTCAAAGATATTCAAACTAGCATTTGCTCATGACCAAATACTTAATAACATAACAATAACTAATGAAGTTAATATGGTTAACTAAAAAGCATTTAATATGTTTAAAAAAAAACATTATACCAAGTTATATTGATTTGTTTTGAAATAGTTAAAAAGGACACCATTGCTATATAGAGGATACAAGTGAAGTGTGATTCTATTGGAAATTTGCATTTTTCCAACATATTCTACATGTGCTTTGGCTTTTCCTTTCTAGAAACATAAAAATGAACCTCCATAGATGCATGACTAACCATTTTTTATTTTTTATAAAACACATTTTCTATAAAACATGTATGAAGTAGATGAAAATGATATATAGCTAAGATGAGATGTCAACCACCCTCCATCATGTGAAGGGCTATACGTGAAGAGGAGAAATATGAGGAACAAGAATGATTGTCATAGGTAATTATCAAAACAATAGTTGGAGTAATATCTTCATCATTATGCCCCTTTTTCATCATTATTATCTTTGGTTACATGGTAGCCAACAAAATAATAATAATTGTTTGTATCAGTGGGAGGAGATATAGTCTCATGGAAGTATATCTTTCTTTGAGCCTATTGCTTGTTGATTCCGTGAAGGATATATAATTAACTTTATACCATACTTCCTCTCCAACATTGTTGACAAAATCGAAATAAAAATTGGTTAATCAACATCAATAAAAATTGGTGAGGGTTTCGAATACTTTTGGGTGACATTGACAAAAATTTCAAGAAGAAAATGGCAAAGTAGGGCATGTATTAAAAAAATGAAAAATAATTTTTTGTTTCAAAATTTCAAACTTATAAATAAACACATTAACGCATAAATATGGAAAATTATATATGTGTGTGTTAATTAGGGTTATTTGTGCTGATTGGGTAGAACAATTGTTATCTTCCCCACCTAGATTCAAAACCCTATTGAGTGACTTGATGATGATATTTAATATTAATGTAATGGCTTAGTACCGATGAATATTGTTGTATTGACGCTCACTCTTGCCCTTGGGTTGAGCTGATTTATTTTACTCTCTCTCTCTCTCTCTCTCTCTCTCTTCTCTATATATATATATATATATATATATATATATATATATATATATATATATATATTATATATATATATAATGTAGTAGATGCCAAATAAAAAATGATGCACCAAAATCAGTATTGAATCCTAAACCCTAATAACTATCCAATCAAGAATTCGAAAACGGGAAACCAATAAAAAGTATATCAACAACAACATCAAATAAACACCTTTTATATATATATAATATATATATATATATATTTTCACATCACTTTTTATTGGTTTCCTATTTTTGAATTCTTGGTTGGATAGTTATCAGGGTTTAGGATTTGATATTGACTTTGATGCATCATTTTTATCTGGCATCCTATATATAGAATTCAAAAATAGGAAACCAATAAAGAGTGATGTGAAATATATAAATATCTCATCTTTATGAGTAATCTAGAATTTGGGTATCTAGTATCAATTACTTTATGGGAAAAGATCATGGCTTGTTTGTCACTAGTAATTCCTGTGTCATCTTTATGATGCCAACTGGTGTGTGTAGCCTTATCAATTTGTGTAGAAGGCAGTTCTAATAGTACCGCATCACCCTCCATAATGTAAAAGTCCTTTGTTGCTCCTCACTCACATTACTTCTCTTCGTCTAACCATGCGGGGGTTTGCTTCATAATAGATGCCTCAAAATCTATTGTAAGAGGGTCATAAATAAATTTAATGAGTCTCGAGGATCATAAATATGTGGAGATTCATAAAATATAATAATTGTATTTGCTTAGTTGAATTTCTAACCTATTGCATTTTTTAGTGTAATTTTTCAAACCCACTCCAATTGCACTCACATTTGGAAATGACATAGGTTTGGTTGAGGGCCCAAATGGCAAGTTTTCATAAATTTGGTTCTTTTACACCTTATTCTGCCACCAAACAGCTGCAACAAAATTTTAAAAAGACTTCAATTACATTTCATTATAAGCATATTTCAAATAAAACACATAATTACACTTTTAAAATCTAGTGGCTTATGTGGCACCAAAATATCCCTTTCATTAACATTGGCAAAGCCAAATAATTTTCCAGCCTCTTGATACGTCTCCATCTCACAATTAATTCTTCTGCAAATGTTGGAATTACGTACCATTCTTTCGAAACATGTTAGATACCCTTCCATCAATTTTCAATTGAAATCAAAGTTACATGAGTGATAATAGGTAGGGTTGAGAAAAAGTGTTGTTGCATGAATATGCCAATGGAGCATCTCCATTAATTGTCAATCGAATCCCAGATCAATGTGCATCTGTCATATTCGGGGATACCCTTGCCCACATAATAAGATCATATAGCTTCTCTGGCCCTATTCATGGCCTCATACAAGTATCCCTTTGTGAGCTTATCTCCATCAACCAAGCACAAAACTTTTTCCAAAGGTTCACTAACCATGCTCACACCTTGCACTCCTTCCTAGAAGTAATTGATGTACACTAGTTAAGGATTAATGCACAATTGTGCCACTTATCATAAACAAGAATTTGCTTCAACTCAAATTAAGATTGGAGCATACATTAAAGAGAAATGAAGTCGTCGGCAAAACATGTCATTGTGGTATGCAATTGTTGGAAACCAGAATAATACTGAGAGGAGGGGTGAATCACTGTTATGTAAATTTTAAACAATTATTTAGCCATTAAAAAACATTCGATACTACAACAATACATCAATCACATAAGAATTGAACACATAATGTTTATGTGGAAACCCATATGGGAGAAAACCACAAATCTTCTTTTAATTTGAGTGTAAATGCAAGCACCAACTTCAATTGACATCAAATTATGTAGGCACCAACGTATATGAGGATCCAACCCCATTTTCTTTGCAAGCACCAATTCCCAATGTTTGCAACATCAACCTGTTGATATTTTTATGCACCTACCTAAAGGAGACACCAATCCTCAAATAAACAATTTTAGTATTTGTTCTTCCCAACTTCTCTGATTTTCTCTTTACAACACCCTCTCTGTCTTTGGTTCTCTACAATTTTCTTATGCACAACTTTAGATTTCACTTCAGATTTATGAAATCTAATAACTTTCAACTTTTTCCCAGTCCTTTCATGCCCATTGTCTCTCTTTCTCTCTCTTTTCATCAACTTTTTTCCCAATTGGGAACTACAACTTATATAGATTTTCTGTTGCTTTGCTCCCTCTCATAAATTGCCACAATGTTGTTGGTTTGTTTCCATCTTTTTGCCTTCATAATCATGAGAATTCGAGTCTCTTCAAGTTCTCTCATTATTTGACTTTTGTTGGTAGCTTAGATTTTGGGCGCTTCTTGACCTTTGGTGTCACCTTTAATTTGGATCCATTGGAGTTATCGACTCTTGGATCTTGGGAAAGAGAGACTTTAAAAAATGTTGCTAATCCTTTTCCGACACCGATCCCAAATTCATCAACCTGATTTTTCAACTAGTGGGGCCAAGAGACGAATATATTCTCGTCATTTGCAGTCCCATATACCACCATTGCACTACTAAGAAGTATAAAAGAGTTGTGAGACCACTACCAACATGCCTATATGCTGATATCATTGATGGCAAATAGGACCTTGGGTGCCCATTCCTTAGCCCAAAATGACTGAGGGTTGGTCCTCTGCCAACCCACCGCTCACCACTTGTCAGCGTTTGTCTACAGCTCTTACTGCTATGTTTTTCGATGGTTGATAGGATGATACACCCATAGGAACTCACCTGCTAGCTCCTACAATTAGGGGATGTGACCACTACCTTGCCGCTCATAACTCACCACTCGTTTCTTGAACTTTGAATCTTGTTTGCTCTCTACTAGCAGTCTGATAGACGGAACCATCACAAGGCAGTGTTACATTTTATGGACAAAACTCTATCTTATGCCTCACTACTTATTGCCCTACTTTTGGACAATGTTCACATTGCTTGTTCCCATGTCGATGGGTGGTGGTCGATGGCTGATGGGCCCACTACATGAAATAACAAGAAAGGACAAAATATGTTAACACTGCGAAGCCTTACAAGACTAGTCCTTGGCACATATATCCAGGCATACAAAGATACCATGTCATGTCCATGTGCACCAATCAGAGCCTACCAGATGTCCTCTATTGACACATCACTGGCACATCACTTCCTGCCATGTGTCCTGCAATGTGCCACTCAGAAATTGGTCAATTAGCTACCGAAAAAGGCCATATTCACTTACCACATGTCACATCTATGGAATTCCACATGTCATCTTGTACACATGTACCTGTCAGCTGTCTCCACATCATCGTCACTTTCCACATGGAGTTGTCCCCTGTATTGCCACGTTATGTTGTTTGTCACTCGTCGCCATGCATTTATGTGCACATCATTTCAAATAGGCAGTGTGATAAGAACTTGGATGCTTAGGCCAAGCACCCTATGACCAGGGGTTTTTATCAGGGGATTTTCCATCCCACCGCCTGCTGCTCATCGCCTATTGTTGTTGTTTGCACTTTGAATGGACTAGGTGGTCCGATAAGCGCCTAGGTGCTTTATCTTAGCTCCTTGTGATTAGGGACTAAAACTAGTGACTTACTGCTCCATCACTAGCTGGACTTCATGCTTCTTCCTAAGCTTCTTTCAACTTTGGCACCGGTTTGATGGGGGGCCCATGTTTGAAGCATGACTAGTTGGAATCTTGCTTAAACTACAACACTTCAAACTCTGCTTTTTCCTCATTCCTTAGGAGTTGGCCTAAGTGCCATATACCATTGGAAAGCTCTTGGAGAGGACTATACAACCAAGCATTTATCATGTGCTTTTGAGAAAATCACTTGTAGAAAAAATGCCTTCAAAGATAGGCTACTCAACAATAACCAATGCATCATAGGCTTAGCACACTATTAATAGAAACAACTAAGACATTAATAATAACATAAGCCTCATGCATGAAAATCTCAACAACCTCGCCCTGAACATGACATTACTTGATATCAATGACTTAGAATTGGCATCATTGAGAACAACTGCCAACATGCTCAACAATATCCCCCTTTGGCATTGATGGAAATACCACTAAACATTGTTGGCAACACTATTTCTGTTAAACTAAATAAATCGCTACTATTCTCTTTTAAAGAGCCAATGGTTGATCATTCTCTCCCTTGCTTACTCTCCATCCTCAACTTGAAATTACTCGACATCAGCGACAACAACTGCCAATATGCTCAACAATCTCCCCCTTTGGCAGTAATAGAAACACCACCAAACATTGTTGGTCATTGATGGCAAAACCACCACTTGGAAAGACTCCCCCTATCAAACTAAATAAATTGCTAATGTTTGCTTTTGAAGATTCATTGGTTGATCAATTTCCTTTTTGCTTACTCTCTCCATTTGAAATCAATGGAAAAGAACTTAGGTACTCCCTCTTTGATCATCCTCCCCCTTAAAGGATATAACAAGTTGTTGATTTTAATATATGTTGTCAATCATTGTTCTCCTTAGGCTTGCATGGGTCACCAACTTAAGTCAATTGATATTAATGCTAAATTTCCATTACATTGTCCTTGAATTTGCACTATGATCCCCCTAAGCTTGTACCACTCTTTTGATCTTAAATCTCCCCCTGAGCGTAGTCTCTTTTCTTCTTTCTAACCTCATAACATACAACTATCCTGAACATATTTGGATAGTTTCCCTTTTGTGTTTGTGAAGAAATCTAGTGAAGAGAAGAGGGAGACATTACTCCCAACTTTTGCCTAAAGTGCTCAAAGGGTTCTCTCGAAAGGGGATTGATGAATATATCAACTATTTGTTCCTTTGTTGATATATATTCCAACTTTACAACCCGATCAACCGCTTGTTCTCTAAGACAATGATACTTTATGGGTATGTTTCTGCTTTTTGAGTGAAGAACAAGATTCTTGGATATACTTATAATGCTTGTATTATCATACATGATGGGAATGGGTTTGTCATAAGCTACCTTCATGTTTTGCAATGTCTACTTCATCCACGAAATATGAGTGCAACACGTTGCAGCTGCTATGTACCCGACTTCAATAGTAGAAAGTGAGATAGAAGTTTTCTTTTTGCTCAACCATGCCATCAGGGACTTTCGTAGAAAGAAAGCACTGTACTTGTGCTATTTTTATGGTCTACACTACTAGCCCAATCAAAATATGTGTATGCAGTCAATAAGAAGTTCTCACCCTTTGGATACCACAATCTATAATCCATTGTGTCTTTTATTTACCTAAAAATTCTCTTTGCAACTAAGAAATGACTTTTCTTGGGGGTTGATTGGTATCTTTCTACTAAGCCAACAACTTACATTATGTCTAACTATGAGAATATTAGATATAATAAGATGTCAACCATTGATTTGAACATTTTTTAATTTACCTCTAGTGACTCATCATCTTTGTTAATCTTACATCTAGTGACCATAGGAGTGCTAATAGGTGAACACTCTTCCATTTCAAATTTCATCAACGTTTCTTTGAGGTATTTTCCTTGGGAAATGAACATGCCTTTTGCTAATTGTGTACTTTGTAAACTAAAAAAAAATGAGAGTTCCCCAAGAATAGATAATCTAGATTGAATCATTATATTGTTTTTTCATCCATCTCGATGCTTTCAGATTGGAAAAAGTGGAGGAATCAACTCACAAGACCATTTTTGCACACGAGACCTAACAAAACATTCACCAGGCACGCTTACTTGCTTTTTCGAAGGCACATATGTGATGCTCTCTCTTGTTGACAGCTAAAGCTAAGGAAAATATTTAAGTAGGCGACAACCACGCCATATTTAGGATGTGGCTCCTATACCAAATGATGTGAGGTATAATTGGGACCGCATATCGAGGAGACCCCTTTGAATGTTGCTAGGTCTAGCAATATCAACAATTCCTCATATCATAGTTTTGAAAGTATAGAAAAAAGGTCTAAAATATCTATCATAGGTACCTTAAGATCTCTTCTTTGTCTCCTCCATATTTTATATTCTAAAATATCTCAAAAAGAAAGATATAGCAAAAGTACCAAGCTAACTTGTTTGAATAAGATTTCAGGAGCGGTCAAGAACCTAACTTCCTTAAAGCATATCCCCGCAATTATAGTGCACCAAGGTCTAAAATTTGAACCACAGGTACATGACGATCTTCTATCTATATCCTCCAGGTTATACGACTTGAAATATCTCTTTAAAAAAAAAAAAAGGTTATAGCAAAAATGCCACTCTGACCTACTTGAAGAAGATTTAAGGAGCATTCAGGAAACCTAACTTCCTTAGACCATATCTCAAAACTTATAACGAATCGAGGCCTAAAATTCGAATCACAAGTACATGAAGATCTTTTGTCTATACCATCCAAGTTTCACATTCCAAAACATCCCAAAGAAAAGTTATAGTGAAAATTCATAGATGGTTCATTCACCCCATAAATCACATTTTTACTTCCACCTTTAGACTCCAAGAATCATCCCAAAAGTTACTCATCAACTCCTCTTACGACTTCAGATTTGTTTTTTCTTGGATTGTGTTCAATGAAATCATATTCCTTTCATTTTTATTGTTTGTATGTTCACTTATGGGGTTGACTTGTAAAAGTGGTTGGGTTGTTTTGCTAGTACTTTTGTTGGGTCATCTTGACAAAGTCTTTCATATCTCCTCATTCTTATGGAGTTAGAGGGATTTCCATATACCACTAGAAAGGTCCCAGAATAAGATTCCAACCACATATCATATGTTCCCATTTTAGCTAGGTAATCTAGTAAAAATTCCTTCAAATATAGCGTATCCAAATGGGGCATCAAAAGTCCAAAAACAATATTTTCAACAATATTTCCAACATATGAGGGCTATGAGTCTATAAGAGGGAAAAGAAAGGGACCTTAATCGTCTAAGTGAAAATGATTTTATGATATTGCTACTTATGTCCTATCTTGAGTTTCATTTTCAAAGTGAGATACATGGAAATCCATGAGGGAACATGGTGTTATGTTACCATGCAAAATATAATTTATGGTTTTGTAGAATGTTAGGGCATTTTGTTCATTATTCCTTGAATTTGCTTCTCTTTGCTTATGTTACCATAATGTTAGATGCATGTAATTGTTTTAAAACAATGGATGTGACATGGGTGATGATTGAGATAAGCATGAATGTAAGTTGCATATGAAAATCCCCAAATCATAGTAATAAAGATTCCATAGCTAGCATGTGTTGGAGCACTGAAGGGAAGTGAGATAGATTAAGGGACTATTTAGCAAAGAAGGGGATCTCATTCTTAGTGTTGTGCAAGTTGAGGGGAAGAGGGGCTAGTTGATTGGGATGATTATTGTGTTAAATTTTATTTACTTGTGAATTCAGGGAATTGGGTTATATGAGATAATTAGAGTCAAACCATAGAAATTCATCCTTGTGAATTCATAGACTTAGTTTAGGGATGGCCTTTGCTACAAAGAGTATAGGTTATACAAAGCCTATGGTTGGATGGAAAATTCTTTGTTTATAGCCAGTTGGTGTATAACTTTAAGAAAATAAGTATTCTTTGGATGTTTATGAGTTTGCAATTATTATTGTGCCTATTTATGTATGACTTTACTTGTTATTTAACGGTTTGCTTTCACTTAGATGAATTTGATTAACCAAGTATGAGATGAATTACATTAAACCATATCCATTCCTCATTGCAAATTCATAAATTTTAGTGTCAAATTCCACATTAGAATGCATGAACGGTAAACTAGGTACATTATAGTTAATGTTTTATTCTAGGAAATTCACTCATGCAAGGAAGTTATACTATTCTAGGTAAGGTTAGTTTTTGACAAGGTTAACCTAGGCACCTTAATTAGGCTATTTACATGCATCGTACATCCTATTCTTTCATATTCTACAAAGGAGAGATATGGCCATACAATCGAGATATGCAAAGATTTTGGCAAGTAAGTTGATATGTAATCTTCAGTTTCAAAGTAAATATACAAAGTGTGATTGAGAGTGGTAGATTTTTGCTTGATGTCATAATTTTGTATATAAAACACACAAAATATTACATAAAATTAAATGTGCAAGTAACTTTTATCTTGAGAGCTTAAGGTATTGTTTAAAATGATGATAACTAACATCCAATAAGACCAAATATGGTCTATTGGACTTTAAGAAGGTAAGAGATTACTCAAAATTCTTTAGAATTTTATTTCTATGCTTGAAAAGAATTAAGAGAAGTGTTATAAGATCAACATATTTTTGTTGAGTAAAAGGGTCAAGAAGGTTGGTATTCTGACAAATATTTCGAAATTTATATCTAATCTAAGTTGGAAAATCTAAGATAAATTGTTTTTCAACTTACATCCTCTTAGAGTCACAAATGTGACAAACTCTTTCATCCCATTGTGTTTTGGGAACTAACCAATGCTCAATTTCACTATGGAGCTCACGAGAATTTTTTCTTACCTTAGCAATGTTTATTTTCTTGTTTACACTAGTCAAGACAAAGAGATGCTTTTGATTTTGAGATTTTTATTAATCACCTCCTTATAATATCTTAGTTTTTTTTTCCCTCTAAATCTTTAACACCCCATAATTTTTCCTTAAATTTTGATGTAATAATATTTTTATATTTTCCTTATTTTTGTAAAATGACATCCTTGTTTTTTTTTTACAAGTTCGAATAGTGGTTATATTACCAAAAAAATGAGGTGGAGCATGCTCCTATTACATTCAGTGATAATAGCATTCAAGCAATAAGAGTGTATTGGGAGCACAGTCCCTACTATATTTAAAATCCAAAATTCTATAAATTCCTATATCTATCCTACCGTACTACCTTGCATACTGGCCTGCAAGTAATATAAATTTACATAACATTGTGTTGCTTGTTGTTTTTCATGATTTATGCACTGGCTGTTCCTGGGAGGATTGTTGTTTTTTTCCTTGATAGACAGAGTTTTCTCCTTCTTGGCTCATAGTGGTGGATTTGATATATTCCACTACTTCCTCTAAGTGCACGCATTTGTTCTTGAGTGCCAATATCTCCACTTTCTGGCTTTCCATGCTTCTCTTTTGATAACTAAATTCCATTCTCATTTCCGACTTAATGTCTAACAGAGCATCTTGGAATCTGCTGATCATAAATTTATTTGCCTTACATGTTGCACATCCATCATTCCTTGCAGCTTTTCCTATTGGATTGAATTCCATCTAGTTCACTTCCTTCTTTGAATTGTTGAGATGTTTGATGTTCCTTTTGTTGTTGATATTCCTAAGACTTTTGTTACCTGTAGTGTTCCTTTTGTTGCCTTTGTTGTGTGTTGTTCTGTTGAATTCCGAGCTTATAGTGACTATTGTGGTTGGTGTAAAATGTTCTTCTAGTGGCAAATAGTAGGAGACAAAGCGGAGGATAACTGAAAGAATATACGTGTGACTTCTGTTACCTGGATTGTTCCTTTTGCTACCTTTGTTGTTTTCTGTTCTGTTGGAGTCCGAGATTATAAAGACTGTTGCAGTTGATGTATGTTGTTCTTCCTCTAGCAAGTGGAAGGGAACAAAGTGTATGATAACTGACAAAGGATTAAAGGGAAGGGAGCTTAGGGATGCTCAAAGGTAGGAACAAGAGGGATTATGAAGCTTATGGAATGGCAAGCCTACGATGAGCCTGCTTCTAACTATGGATAAAGGATTGAAGGGAGCATAACGGTGAGAGAGGGGGTAAGGGAGGAGCTAGTATGACAAACTTTCTATGTGCCTCCTTGTTTGAGAACTGGTGTTAGCCTCCTGATGAGGATTAGTATGATGAAGGATGCTCAGATCGAGGCTTAGAGGGGGTGAATTTGCTGGAGGGATTTCAAACGCACTATGCAAAGGCTAGGGAAGAGATAAGTGATTTTGGTTAATATTAACACAACAAAGTGAAGAGCAGGGCGCTTTAGACTTTAAGGGAGTCATAATGCTATGGTGTCTGTCCACAATGAGACATTTAGCTGTGCACTTCATGAGATTAGGATCAAAATCGTCCTTGAACCTCAGATCGTATAATGATTCTGATTTCCCTCTAGTTTTCTGCTTGATATCCTGTGAGTTCCATCTGATATCTCTTGCAGGGATATCTTCTTATTGATTTATTGTTGTCCTTTTGAAAGTTTTTTGGGATTTTTCACTCTTTTTTTTTTTAAGAAATTCTTCATGACATACGATTTCATCTATGGGACTGAGGTGGAGTATATCTCTTCGTTCTCCCATGTGGTTGCTTCTTTTCTTTGGACTGCTTGGTTTGCAAATTCATCAGCCAGTTGATTGTGTGTTCTCTGAACATGTTTTAATGTCACCACTCCTGAGCATTCCAGATTAACTCTTATCCTCTTATATATTATGTTCATGGCTACATTGTTGGAACTTTTATTTCTAGCCATTGCCTCTATAATAATAGTTGAATCTCCTATTATGATTGGATCTTGAATAAATCTCTTTTTAATTATTCTTGACGCCATTAGCAAACTATACGCTTCTTCTTTGTTGTTTGAAGTTTCTCCAAGACCCCATTCATATGAGACTATCTCTTTCCTATCAGGATTGATTATGATTCCTCCTGCCCCTACTTTCCGGGATTGTTTTTGATGCCCCATCAAAGAAGAGACAATATCTTTTTTTGTTTTTTTTCCAATTTGCAAATTCTCCTTCACTTAGCCTAATTTTCGAGCTCTGTGCTGAAGGAGTTTTCTTGTATCCTTTTTGCCCATTGCTTTTTATTATGGATTTTCTGATCCAGAATTTCTCTTCTTGTTGTAGGATTTTATAGTCCATTGTTGTAGTCCCTTTTGCATTTAATATTTCAGATGTTAAACCACAGGTTTTGGATAAAATTTTCCCTATTCTTAGGATCTGGTTTTTAAAGATACTTTTGTTTCTTGTCAACCATATTTGCCAACACAGGACTACTGAGATGCATTTCCAGAACCTCTGAATTGTCACCTTGTTCTTTGTTGAGTAAGGGTATGCCTTCTCCCAAGCTTGATAAAATTCTGGAAAGGGCTTGGCAAAGTTTAAGTTGATTTCAAGGGGACTTGAGAGCTGATTCCAACACTCTTTAGCTATCTTGCAGTCGTAGAACAAGTGTTGGATGGTTTCTTCTTCCTTCAAGCACATAGCGCACCAGGAGGGACCATGAAAGCCTTTTTTTGGAGATTTTCACTGGTTAGGATTTTGCCTTTTAGGAGGGTCCAAATGAATATTTTGATTTTATGTAAACTTTCAGTTTTCCATTCTGTTTTCCAAGGGCCCCAATCATGTTGATTTGGGTAGTCTTGTAGGGCTTTATAACCAGTTTTAACTATCTATCCTCCTCCACTTGGGTCCCAAGCAAATTCATCTTCTTCCTAAGTGCTTAAGGGTGCTGCTCCTTTGAGGTGTTGCCCTAATCTATTCCATTTCCCTTTCAGATTTGGAGGGGTTGTTATATTTTTCCATTCTTGCCACTCTTGTTGATCCCAAATAGATATTGAGTGAAGAGTGTTGAGGCCTCTTTCTGTCATCCATTTTTTAATGCCTTCGAGTTCCAAATGAAACTTTAAAGGCTCTTTTCCCATAATTCTGTCCTCCCAAATCGAAATCATTTCCCCATGCTGTCTGAATAGTGAAATTGTCTTTTTTACAAGCTTCCATACTTTTGTACACAGCCTTATGGGGACATTTTCATTTAATAGTTTCTTTCTAGATTTGTCCATGTACTTTGTGACGAGTGTTTTTTTCCACCAACTCCCTTTTCCAGTTATCATTCTCCATATTATTTTCATTCCCAAAGCAACATTCATTAAGCCAGGCAATCTTATTGATAGACCTCCTTGTTCATATGGTAATGTTACTTACTCCCACTTGACCAAACTGAATTTTTTATTCTCTTGTTTCCCTCCTTGCCATAAAAAGCTTCTTATTATTAGCTCCATTTGTTTATGTGCACTTGCAAGTGCCAAAATTATTGCATACTAATAGATTGGGAGCGTTGAGATTAATGCCTTTATCAAGATCACCCTGCCTGCCATATTTAGCCACATCATACCGCAGTTTTAAATTTTATTTTTCATTTTTTCAATATGTTTGCTCCATAATTCTACCTTCATATTTTCTTTAGAGATAGGGAGCCCCAAATAGAAGAATTGGGTCCATTTTTCCTGAGTGGGGATTTCTAAAATTTGTGAAATCCTTTGCATGGTTCTAGAAGGAGTGTTCCAACCATATATTCTGCACTTTGAGCTATTTAAGAGCCCCCCCGAGACCTGAAGAAAGTCTTCCATAACTTTTTTGAATCTTCTTGCAATTATTGTTGAAGCCCCTCCCAGTAAGAGGGTATCGTCCACAAAGAGGGAGTGATTTATGCTCTTTACTGCTCTTGCTATATGGAGACCTGTAATAATTTTTTCTCTTATTTGTTTTTTTAAGGCTCTGCTTAAACTTTCAGCCATTATAAAATAGAGAAAAGGAGAAAGTGGGCACCCTTGTCTGAGACCTCTAGAGCTCTGGAAGAATTCACTTGGTCTTCCATTTATAAGAGGTGCAATCCATGGGGCTGAGATGCAAGCCTGGATGACCTCTACTATATCTTGAGAGAATTCGAATTTTTTGGAGAGCTGCCATTAAATATGGAAGGCTGACCCTGTCAAAGGCGTTTGCATATCTAATTTTATAATGATTCCTTTCTCTTTCCTTTGCATGCTTGTATGAATGGCTTCCTGTACAATAATTACATTGTCAATAATTTATCTGCTAGGCACAAAGCCTCCCTAATTTTCAGATATTATTTCCGAGAACACCTTCTTGATTCTGTTGGCAATTATTTTAGTAATAATCTTGTAGGAGGAATCACAGAGGGAAATGGGGCAGAATCTATTAAAAGTGGATGGATACGGTTCTTTTGGGACTAGAGCCAAATAAGAGGATTTTGTATTGCTTCCTATTTTTTTTTAACATTTCTCACCATTCTTAGAAAATCCTTTCTTATTATATTCCAGTGTTTCCTGTAGAATGCTATTGTGAAACCATCTGGCCCAAGGGCCTTGTCTGGATGGAGGCGCCATATGGTTGCAACTACTTCCTCTTCTGAGATCTCTTTGTTTATTTATGAGTTTTTGTAAAAGTACAAAGTAAAAATAAATTAATTTCTTAACTAAAAACATATACAGACAAATAAGTTCATACCTATATTACTTGTAATCGAAGTCTGCCAGATGGCGACAAGGTTTTGGGACGACTCTCCACCCAACCGTAGGCTCAATTGTGCAAGGATCTGCAACAACTGGCCACCCCCGAGCCCTCAATCAACGTACTACTGCTAGTGACTCCTAAGTCTTAGATCATCATTCTCCCAAGAGAACACAAGATAGAACTTGGAAAGATGGAATGCAGGGATGCTTCTCATCTCCCTCCCATCTATTAAATAGAACAAACATTGGAAGGGGAACCACATGCACACACTCCATGTGTCTACATGCAACTTTCTTTTGATTTTTAGCTTTCTTGTTTTATTTCTTACTTTTCTTTTGATTTTGGGCTTTCTTGTTTTATTTCCTTCTTTTTTATAGATTTTCTTGTTTTTATTCTCTATTTATCTTATCTAGAGCTTTGTATGGTTATTACCATTATATATATTATATATATATATATATATATATATATATATTATATATAATATTAATATATATATATATATATATATATATATATATATATATATATATATATTATATATATATATATATTATATATATATATATATATATTTAATTTAATTTATTATTTAGCATTTATTATTTTTATTATTTATTATTAAGGGGAGGGATATTACAATTTTGCTCTTTTTTTTGTGTGCTAAAGGAAGCTTTCATAATCTGTTGTTTCTTCGCTAGCTGTAAAGAGGTTTTTGAAATGATTATGAGTTTCTTTTTTCAGCTCCTCTGCTCCTTCGATCTCTTTCCCATCAACTTGGATTTTATCTATCTGATTTCTTGCTCTTCTTATTTTCATTGTGTTATGGAAGAAGGTTGTATTTTTGTCCCCTGCGTTGAGCCAAAGGCTTCTGGATTTCAGTCTTGCCTCTTCTTCCTCTTTTCTATTTTCCCTGTATATTTCCCAAAATATCTCCTTCTCTTTTAAATAATCTTGTTTTTCCTCCTCTTTGTTTTCTTTTTTCCTTTTGCATGTTGTCCATTTTTATTTGTAGCTCTGTTTTTTTTTCCTTCATTCTCTCTTGCCCATACCTTGAGTTTATTTCTTAAAATTTTTAGCTTTGTTTCCTAAACGTATTGAGGTGATCCTATAATTCTTGGTGCCCAAGCTTTTGTGATTTGATTCCTGAAGTCTTCATTGTTGTTCCATATTGGGCTGTATTTGAATGGAAGATGCCCTTGATTTTCCATTTTACCCAATATAATTGCCATTGGCTTGTGATCTGATGCCGTCGTATGAAGAATTTTAGATTTTATCGAGTTGTAGCTTGTTGCGATGTTTTCTTGGATCAATATTCTATCCATCCTTTCCTTTATGTTATTTTTGCCAACTCTCTTATTGCTCCAAGTATATTTTCCATTACTTGGAGGGGTATCCATTAATTTATGTTGCTCCATTATTGTTTCCAACGCATCCCTTGACAGATCTGCATGATAAACCCCTTCAAACTTCTCTTCTATATTTTGAACCAGAATTAGGTCCCCTTCAAGGATTATTTTCCCGTTTTGTATTTCAGGTAGAGTTTCCTTTATAGTGCTCCAACATTGCTCTTTTTCCTTGTAATGATTTGGTGCATATATATTGATGAAACTGTACTGCTCCTTTGTACTTGTTTGATTTAGATCTGTTTGGATCCAATGTTTTTATTTCTTGTTGTTGTATCATTTCCCATTCTCCTTTTTTCCAGAGCATGCAGATTACTCTTGAGGCTCCTGCAGCCTGTATTGCTGCTCCTTCATAATCTTTTAGTTTTTTTTTATCATTTTTCCAGTTTCTTGACTATTTATTTTGGTCTCCTGAATCATGAGTATGTATGGGGATTCTTTTACTAATATGTACCTTCCTTCATTTTCTTTGAAACTTGATCCTAGCCTGCGACAATTCCAGGAGACCACAATCATTACTTGTTTGTTTGATGGTGCACGGGACTTTTCCCTCTCTGGTGACTTTTGTCATTATTTCCAATGCTTTTCCAAAAAAAAGAGTCCATTGGTTTTTGCGTACCTAAAGCCATCTCCTTAGTTGCTACTTCATCCCTCAGCTCCTTATTGGACTTCCTTCCTCTTTTTTTTTTTTTTTTCAATGGTTTGAAGGGATTCCTTGGACTGATTTCTAGTTAATATTCTATCAACTGATGGTGGAGGTGGAGAGCGAGTGCTTGTAAGAGGAGAAGTAGTAATGGGGGAGCTATGCGGTTGAAGAGGAGATCGGGGAGAAGGAGGGGATGAAGGATCTTCCAATGGCCCAAAGGGGTTTAGGTTAATGAGAGAGGAGGGGATTTATGCTTTAGGTGACGGAGGAAGGGGGCCAGAGGGGAAAAAATGTTGTGTTGAGGAGGGAGGGGGCTATTTGTTAGACAATTTCTTCTGTTTAGCCTGTTCCCATTTGTTTTTTGAATCTTCTACATTTTCATTTTTTTTTTCTTTTTTTAGCATCTATTAGCGAAATGATGATATTCATGACATACCTTGCATTTGAATGGGATTTGTTCATAATCTAGTTGTTGAATGTGCGTCCATTAATTCACTTTGATCTTTATCTCCTCCTTAAGCCCTTCCCCTAAATCCACTTCTACACAGATTTTGGCACATGCATGCATGTTCTCCTTTGGTTTGCATATGTTTATGTATTTCCCAACAACATTTCCGATGACCTTTATTGAATCATCTCCCCAACAGTGAAGAGGGAGGTGTGACAGCCTGACCCAAACTGGAACAACGTTGGGAACATCCATTTCAAGATCAAAATCTGGTGTCCATCTGTTCAAGTCCTCTTGTGTCCATGAAATATGGGTCATTCATGAATATTAGATCTCGATCTTCCTTGGTTTCAAAATGAAAGGTGTAGTATCCTCTTCCACAGAATCTGATAGATATTTTCCCATTGATCGACGAAGTCTAGGTCCTTTCAACCCATTTCTAAACCGTCTTGGGTGAAGGCCATGGTCCAGTGAACTGCCCAACTAATCCACGTTCAGCAAGAGACAGTGTTGCTCTGCGAGGGAGAGTCGGAGGGAGGATGATTTTAGGAATGTCTTCCAATCTTTTAACAAACTTGGTTACTGATGGTCTGTTTTTGGGAGGACCCATTGCAGAGATGAGGGAGGCGAAGACGTTTGCAGTGTCTTTCGTATCTTGTTGGCGATCCGATGGAGGATCTCCATCCTCTGGAGGGTCCATTTGGTCCAAGGCCTCAGCAACAGAAGGCCGCTAAGAGGAAGCTACGGGCTGGGCGTTTCCAAGCTAGGTCACGCAGGGCAGCAACATGGCAGCAAAAAATATATCTTTTTTTCTATTGGAGGCCACGCGAACGCGAGCCTCCGCTGCCACAAATTATGACGTGCACTCTCCTCAATGGGAGATGCTAGGTAAACCCCCCTCCCAAATGCAATGGAAGTGGTCTTCCTAGGCCATCAACCTTCTTGATCATCGATTGACCCCGCCCAGGTAAGTATAAAATGACATCCTTGTTTATCCCCCAAAGATTAGAAGAATAAGTTTGTATGCATGATATATACTTAGTATTTCATTTTTAACCATATTTTTCATTACAAAAATGAGAGTTATCCAATTAATTAATTTAGTTATTTTATGGACTCTTATTTGTAGGCTTATACCTTATTCTTCTCTCTCACATAAATTTATATACTCCTTTGGGATAAATAAAATAATTACATCATCAACATGAATAATTTATATGGTGTTCCACCTTTCCATGGTTTGTTATGCTATATATTTTGACCTTAAAATTTTAGAGTGTAGATCATAAGTTTGATATACATTTTTTAACCATTCATTTATATATGGACATCTAACTATAAAAGTTACATGAAAGAGTTTACATGTTGACTTGACTATTTTACAATGTTTTCATAAGGGAATCTAAATTTTAGATAAGCTCATTTGGGCACTTCATGCCGATGTGTTACAAATTTTTTCCCTTTTATTTTTGTATAACAATACAACCAATACATTGATGGGAAACTAGAGATTCTAACAATAAAATTTCTTTGGATCATTCCATAAGGCTAAAGGGATTGGTTTCTTTTCTTAGTTTGAGATATCTTATTTATGCCTCTTCTTTCCTTCCAAAGACTTTATTAGAGAGAAAACTAGCTACTCACATTTGGGCGACTCTCGAGTCATAATAACATGTGAATTTTTATCACCTTTTTTGAGGGGGTTTGTAGGGCCTTTAACAAATTCCAAAGTTTTCTTTGTGCCACCCAATTATGGTTTAATACTAGATCCTAACAACATGACAATTTTCCATTCTTCCACCTTTACCTTGATGATCCTTAACATTCAAATAAAAAGTTGCAACATACACATACTCAAAATAAACTTTACATTGTAAAACAATATGTTCATAATCTAGTTATTATATCAACTATGTTTCTTGATCAAAAATAATTTCATCATCAAATTTCTTACTCAAATAAATAAAATGTAAAGTAGAATATAATTGGTTTCTTCCCTGATTTTTTTCCTTTTCCAAATCATCAATCACAACCTTACTCGAGAGATTACCCATAGCTAAAAGAGACTTGAGGTGCCAATATTTATGAAACAATCTTGATAATCTTATGCAAGTAAAAACCTTTGCTAAAGCGAATTAAAACCTAACACCTACAACTTCGTAAAAAAATTCCCTTTACTCATAAAACAATGAAATTATTAATAACATGTGCTTTATATAACTCGTATTAATAAAGCAAAACAAAAACCCTTTACACACATGTTTATCACAACTAAATCCCCTAGAAAAGATATAAAGAATGCGTGATCCATGACCAGGAATTTTCTATCATTAACTATAAATCATTCCATTTACAAATGTCATACACTTCTTACTCAAATATTTACCCTACATTATATTATTGCATACTCAAATGCCTCCATGATAGGAGTTTTCATATAAAAAGGAGCACATGATTATCTCAATATTTGGATACATAAAAGACAATATAAAAGTTGGTGGGCAATGGCCACTTTCGTGGATGTCGCTTTTATTTATAAATATTTAAATATCTATAATTTATAAGTACAATGAATGGACCTTTTCCACAATTTGTAAGCGAATTTGTATTTAATTAGAAACCATGTGCTTTTATATTTGTCCACAGAAATAAATAAAGAAGGGTCTCCATTCATTTGATAACGATGGTTTTATTTTTAGATTTACAGTGGGATTCATCAAAGTGGTAGTAATTATAAACTTATGTTAATGTTAATAATTTGTAAGTTTGGTATTAATTAGGTTTGAAAATGTATTTGTGTTGGTTTCATAGTGGGATCTTGTCTTTTTAAAAATGAATTTGGGTGAAGAGAATAAGAAAATTATATAATTTTTGATAATAATGATTGGATATTTTTTTTTAACATAGAGGAATTAGTAATTTGTTAGGATTATCTTGGCAAGGCCTAAGTTCAACGTTGGTTGGCTACCACTATAACCCTTAGACTAGTGCCAATAACATGCAAGTCAACACTTAGCAGAAAATTGATGACTTAATATGGGCTAAGACATCCAAGACACCCATAAGGGGATCTCACTCTCAAGGGGGCATCTACCCTTCTAGCCTTATCACAATGGACCATATCATTTGTGGGAATTGAACACATGCAAGGAGGAGAACAAACCATCCATCCAAACACTTGAACAATGAACCCTTGACACAATGATATATATGTTTTTTTCTAAATCATGGTAAATTAGCAACACGTTGGAGTAATATGAGCAAAATCTTCCAACTGTGAATATAGCACCAAGAGTATATCCAATAGCTTGCAAGCTAGATATACCAACAATTTATAACTTAACAAGAGCCACTTATGGCACAACGATGGATCGTACCATAGATTGGCAGTACATTTTGATGGGTTTATTTTTTATTTAAGTGACTATGCTTGTTATAAAGTGATTCCACTATTAAAATAAACAAACTAATATTAAAGACACATGTTTTATGAATATCTAGCTTATCTTATTATAAATTGATCAAAAGTATGTAGAGTGGGTACTTGTTACATGCATAATTTATTAAATAAAAAAACTTGATAATAGGAAATTCTCCTAAATTCACTTTGATATTAAAATATTAATTACTATAACATATTTTATAATCATTTATTTATTTATCGTGATTAGAGAATATTTATATTAAAAGTGGAAAAAATGAAACTACATTATAGAGAGATTTGATGTTTCAGATAGAATGTTCTTGTCAACGCAATCTTCAGAATTCCCCATTTTTTTCAATCTTATTTTTGCTACACAAGTATTAAATTGGTAGGTATGTTACTTATATATAAAGATTCAAATATAAATAATGTTTTTTTTTTCTTTTTCTAAGTAATGCTAATCTATTAATAAAAAGGTAAAAATATAGTGAGGCGTCGACCTCTGCAGTGCTAAACAAAGTTATATCAGTATGGAACCAATGAACCAAAAACCATGACTGCCCATCGAGGGGAAACCAGTCCAAAAGTTGCCATAATCAATGCCCATGCAAGGCTCCCAGACCATAAACAAAAATATATTAAGCCCACACAGGGGTCCTGAGTGTGATTCAACCAAAATGAAACAAGTGGAATGAAAATTCATTGGGAAAACAACTAGATTGAACCTGGATATCACAGCTGTCACGCGGGGCCCACTAGGCGTCTGTTGGAGGATCCTCCACAATTCAACAACCGTAGTCCGCCCAGTCCACCGACTCTTCCTCGATACGATCGCTGTAGTCATTCCCCTCCGCCACCTATGCGGACATGCTACCACCTCTGTCAACGACCTCCTGCGTGTCGCCTGAGCATCTAGCGCCTGCATGCTTGCCGCCAACCAAGTCCTCGCCATGCAGGGTGCTACCATGTCCAACCTTGTGCCTAAGCAAGGCTATATTTTCCTTTTCGCCATCTCCCGTATCTCGCATCTTCTCGGCCTTCCCTCTGGTGCAGGTTTACTCTTCCTCTGGTTCAATTCCCTGAGTAGCAAGCTCCTCCTGCTTACTCAATTCTTCGCTGAAAACCACATTGATGGTAGCGATGATGGCGGGATGATTCAATGTGCTCTGAAAACGAAATTGGGCCGTGTGGTAAGAGGGGTGAGGGGGTTCAAGAGGGCCAGTCGTTTGGAAGGCCGCATTCACTCTTTTGGCCTCAGAATTTTGTGCTCGTCCTCTGCAGTTGTAGGTGTGCGGGTAATGGCCAGTAAGATGACCACTAGACTGATCAGAAGAAGGGGTGGATGAGGGGGTCGCTGGTTTGGGGATGGATGTCGAGGCTGGGCGAGTGCTACGTCCTCGACTACTACCGCGTCTACTACGCATCCTATGGCGAATTCGCGTCATGGTGTGGCCAGCAAAATGTTAGGTCCCTATAATAATAGTGATGCCCCCATTACTATTGTAGTTGTATCCCTTATTAATATTGTTGTGCCCCTATTGTCCCCATATTGTTATTACTGTGCCCCATAGAATCCCTCTATTTTTATTATTGTTCCTTTATATTATTATTGTTAGGTCGACTTGGTTATATTGTGACCCCTTAGACTCCTATATATAGAAAGGAGGTTTTGTCATTTGAATCATCCAACAATTGTTCATTTGTGTAATGTAAAGGAGGTTTCCCCCTCGAAGAGGCTAAATTATAAGGCGTTCAACTATCTTTTCTATCTTTTTATGAGTTGGTTTCATAACATTTGGTATCAGAGTTTTGAATTCTAGGGTTTCGTTACTCCAAACAGGTCATCGTGGAATTTGCGCTATAACTTTTTTTCTGTGCCGTTTCAGACGCTAAAAAAAAACCCATTTGGGATGCAATCATTATGAACCTCGAATCCGAATTTCAGAACATTTCACACTATATTTTCGAAGATATGATCTGAGGAAGTTGGCCTTTTTGCAGACTCCCGAATTTCATTCCAAACAGGTGACCTGGGGAAAATCGTCATAACTTTTGTTTTGAGCATTAGATTGAAATTTCATAAGAAGTTACAGAAAGAGGACAGACTGTAGTTTCCTGTGTATATTTTTCAAATACTAAGGTCAAAATAGTGACACGTGGAACTTCTTACAAGTTCGGTCTTCTGGAAAGGTTTACAATCAGATCATCTTGGGAGATTGTGCATAACTCCGCCTTAAAGAATCTAAATTCGATAACACTGGTGGCATTAGAAAGAGGACACAAAAGGCTACTGCATGTCGCAATTTCAGAACTAGATGATCCGCAATTACAGAGATACATCAGATTCAATATTGAGCTCCTACAAAGTGAAAAAAGGTATGTAGTTTTTTTTTTTTTTTTAATTTTGCATAAGCTTGGTTTGAAAAATTAGTTTGAAGGAATTCAAAGGCTATAGTAAAGCATTATTATCGGTAATTGATGCCCCGAAGAAATAAAATGCAAACACCTAGTGAGCAACCTAAAATCTCTAGCATGACTCGTGAAGAAGAGGAAGAAATGCAACATGATATATCAAAATTACAAGACCAAGTGCAACAAATGTCACTCGCACAAAAAGTAACAGAATCTA
>APFE030027099.1:0-13889 GCA_000404065.3 Pinus taeda
TTTGTTTATTTTCTTGGTTAGTTACTAGACTTTTCTTCCCTTTGAGTAACTTCAATGGAACTTAGTAACTTGGCCCTTTGAGATGTTATCTTTAAAAGTTCTATCACTGGGATAGAACCTTTGCATTATTCACCCAATTGCAAGTCAAAATTTATTTCTGAAGTAGGGGGAGAAAATATCTGTGATTATTCCTGTTTTGAATATCCCTTCTTTGATAAGTCATGCCTTTGTGTTTTTCAATAGCAAGAATCTGTCCAAATGTAGGCTTTTCCCCAAAAATCTTAATGACTTTGTCAAAATTTGCAATCATATTGTCAACTCCAAGATTATTAGGCCTATGGTCAATCTCTTGATTTCTTTCAATGGTGTATATTTGATCCTCCATGGAGAACATATTGATTTGACCACTTGTTCCTACATGTTCATCTCCTGACAGGTCCTACCCTAATCTCTGTGCTTTAGGCTGCCTAGGAGTTAGTCAATTGATGTATGTGGCAGTCCTCTGAGTAAGGCCCAGTTGACAGTTAACTAATGTAAAAAGGTCTTCTTTATAAGGCCCACTTCGTAGTTTGTACTTATTAATAATGTAACCACAAATAGTGAGAGTTTTGCTATTGAAAATACATTTAAATAAATAGGAGACTATGGAATGTTTTGTCGTGAATTGTTGTATCTGGAGCTTTGCTGAGTGAAAGGTCATGCACTCTAAAGAGGCAAGTGAACCTCAATGTCTTTTTTCTGTTTATCATAATACAAGTGTGCATTTTGCATATTTCATCTTATTTGTCTCTTGTATCTGGTTTTCTGCAATTATATTCTTTGTATCTGGTTGTGTTTCAAGCTTAAGGATCAAGGAACACTACAAAGTGCCATTAAATTAAACACACAGGTTCCTATTTTGCACATTTGTGAGAAGAAATATTTTATTTTGAAATGGATTTACAGCTTTCAAGATATTTGTAGGTTTGCCTGCGTTAATACAGGAAAGCTTTCCCAGCTCATCCCTTATCAATTCCCTGGTAATTGTATGTTGTTTTCGTAAACAGTTTGTGTCATAGTTTTTTAATTTGTTGCGTCATATGTCTCTATGCACATTATGACATATTCTTCTTACTAGATGAGATTATGCACATATTATTTGTTTATGTGGTAATAGCCAATATGAGAGGAGAAATATGTTTCTGCAAAGATAGGTTTTATGATAGATGGGCATGTATTTCATTCAGGTACCTTTCTTCTAATTTGAAAATCTTTGGGGACAGGATAATGGGATGCGGTATCGGAAGTCAAAAAAAGGGTTCAAAAAGCGTGCTGCCAAGAAAAAGTGAAGGTGATAGATTCATTTTTATCAATAGATATGTTATTTCTATGATATTTTTGTTGTGCTTTGCCTTCAGGCTGAGGAGACTTAGTGCTCAGATGTAACTTTGTACTTACGAGATGCCCTTGTTCTCTATGCGACTGGGAGGTCTGCATTGCCAGTGTGTTGTAGCAGGGGTATATCCTTGAGTCAGGGCTTGCTTTATATGGCCTTATCTTTAAATAATAATCCAAGCTTTATTTAGAGTGAAAGGTAAAGTCCTTAAGTTCAGCTCTGTGCTCCTGAAGGAGAGGGCTGGCCCTATCTATGGATGTTGGCTCGTTTGCTGTAACTATATATCTTAGTAGATTATATTTTGTTTGTTTGAAATGATAATATTCGTGTTTAACTTTCCTCTATTTCTATAGTTGGATTCTGGTTACTTTTGTTGCCTAGGTATAGAACGTGATCCATCAGATTTTATGTGTTTTCTTGTTTGTAATGGGCACTTAAATTGTGACTTGAATATGTGTTCAGGTTGCATGATCTAGCCTACGGTGTTATTGTTGGTGCTAGCGTATGCTCATTGTGTATCTAATACTTGACAAGCAACTGAGATACCCTTCTGTATTGCATTGCGATTTTAGGATATGGTCGTTCAAGGCTGCATAGTGTTCATAGATTTGATTATTTTGTAGCCCAAATAGCATTCACTATAATGCATTGCTGTTCTCCATTTGCTGTTGTGTACAACATGTAAGAGCTGTTTTTCAAATTGGCACACTGATAATAGAAGACGTTCATTCGAGTACCCCGAAACAACTGCGGATGATGTTCAGATTTTGAGCAATGGGCATTGACGGCTTGAAAAGTGTCGATGGATTTCATGTTCCTTTCTGTGGTCAGATGGGATTCTATTGCTATAATGCCTTGCTGTTTTTTGATTTGATGGAAATGGAGTTTTAGCTTTATGGAGGGCTGTAAGTTTCATCAATAAAAAAAAATTACTTGACAATTCAAAATTATTCGGTGCAGAAGAAATTCTATTGGGTTGATCAATCCTAAAATGCATTTGTCATGCTGACTAAATGAATGATGCGGTAAGATAGGAAATTGTCCAATGGTCTTGTGGATGATATTGCATTAATACCTTGCAAAAGTCATATTTGCATGTGTATTTTTTAAGTAAGATGTCCTTCAACTAATGCAAATGAATAGGATGGAGGTGGCTATAGGTCGGTGACACTACGTTTTTGTTATGCATTTCTTTTATATATTTTTATTTGGAAGGTTTTTCTTACTATGTTTTTGCATTTTAAATCCATGTTGATTAATTCATTGGGAATAATGTTGAATGAACTTATATTATGGTAGCTATATAAATTAAATTGCTGTGAACACTAATAGACATCAAAACACTTCATGATACATCTCACATTTCCAAAGATTAAAAAAAATCATAAAATTTAATTGAATTATACTATTTTTTCTTTTTGTAATTTGATTTGTATTACCTAAAAGTATCAAATTATGACATTCTTTCCATAAGCACAGTAAACAACGATACATTTACTCCCTTCCTGGTCTTAGATCCTAGCATTGTTCATGGGTTTTTCCTTCTTTCCTTTTCTCTTATGGATGTCTATCCATTATGAGAAGTTCTCAGGAGCAAATGTAGATGAGACTGACAACATTTAGTTGAGATGCGCCCATTGTTGAATGTTTTGGCATATTTGCTATTGTTACTATTCGAGTGATCTGATTCGTGGTTATGTTTGTTCCCACTCATTGATAGAGCCAAAATTATGACCGAGTCTCTTTTCTTTTCAGTTGAAGGATGGGCTTCCTTTGCTGAGGGTTGAGATGGCTTTCCATGAGGTTGAGCTGAGTTTGGGGGTATTGATTTGGTAGTGGGTGACTTTTGTTGTTTTGTGTTATCTTGTTTGTGAGCCACAATGGTTTTGGATCCTCTGGTTCCCCTTGGTTCTTGTCAACCACAATTCTTTTTCTTAGCATCCATGTGGGTATATAGCCCTTGCGAAAACAGACAGACATTCTTAAGTTTACGAGGCTATTGACAAGTCTTACAACGAAAAGCAATGTTTTCATAATCCATAGGTTGCAAATAAACCCTACCCTTCTAACAATATTTTATTGAGGTCCACTTTGACACATGTGAACAAATATGATAACTCCTACAACCGTTTTAGTGTTGATTTTGATGAAGCGACCTAGTAAGTTTCCCACATTTTCTAAGATATCTGGATGTGACAAATGGATGGGCAGGTTAGGGAGTCTTACCTAGATTAGGGTTGCTAGGGTCGTCATGGAAAGAGGATTGAAATTAGAAAACCATGGTTGAAAATATAGATCAAAATGGCCCCAAAACCAGAGTCCTTGATCAAAAACATTTTGTCGTTTTTCTAAATTTTTGAACAACACAACTTAAAATCCTTTTGAGCAGAAATGTAGCACAATGTTCTGAGACCAATTATGATGCAGCCACCCTTGAATTAGATGTTGAGAGCCAAAACCCATTAAAATTGCAAATAATCTACATCCACAAATCTACAGACAACATTATCCACTTTAAGGGACTGGGTTTCTACTGTTTGTTCCACCATGAATGTTGGTTCAGAGAGATCTTTAGGGTTTGGAGGTAAAGGGCTTTGTTGTAGAACATCCTTAAAGGATTTCAGTTGGAATGAGGATGGCACAACCAACCTTTGGCTCCACCTCTTACTCTTAATACAATATAAATCGAGACATCCTTAGTTATGCTGTTCTCATTGATAGATTTTTGATCTTGAAGCCGCTGACCTTTGTGTAGTAGCCAAATATTGCTATATGGGATTCTCACCAAATATTGTATCTAGATTGCGAATGAGGAAACAAGCTCTGTGGCTTTGACATGTAGAAAAAGGGAACCCATTGAGATTGGTTTCACAAAGATTTTAAAATTCCCCAGATCTAGGGTAATAACTTCATCCTGGGAGCAGAAAGAACCTTGCGGAAGGCGCCTGGGGGGGGAGGAGGGTGGGGGGGGGCGCTTGAGATATAAGGTTTCATCAAACACCTTGTGTGCATGAAATTCACCAACATTGCTTTCAAACATATTAACAAACAATATTAGGTGGCTGTAATACTTTAGCACAAATTGTGTGGATATTGACAAACAGATGCCAAGAGGTCCTTGAGTACGAAACATAAGTGATGAACAAATAATTATGAACCTATTCAAAATCCATATAGTAAACGTTGGGATTCATTGACATATATGCCACTTCCTGCACAAATAGCCCGAGATTAAACCACATGTAGACTGTGTATGCGATCTACAAGACAACATTTAACATTGCGCGGCAACAAAGACAACCATCGCTTCAAACTACGGTTTAACTATATTATAATTGTTATTGTTAATTATAAAAAGAATTAATATGAGTTAAACATATATACATTTAAAAAAACATGTAACAAGATTTTTAATCATGGGCTACTAATACCATTTGTCCAAAAGACAATTTATATTCGTATGGAACATGTTCATATGACATCTTTTTAATTAACTACTTTAATTAGAAGGGAAGAAATAGCATAATTACTTTTGAAATAAATATCAATCTTTGATATGTGATTATTACTAAGAATATTCTAAGATATTTTGAGAAGGTTAAATCTCTATCAATCTACCTAATAATTATTGATAATTAAATTAAAATTTTGGAAGCCCTATTCTAAAATAGACATGCTTATCGGTGTAATGATTTGGCAAGAAGTGGAATTATCGAATGATCTAGTGGATGGTATTACATTAATAACTTGTGGCATAAGCTTACTACGCATGGGAGCTTGGATATCACTAAGCACTTTAAGGGGGGATGTGAAATTGGGAGATGGTTTTTGGAAACATGGGCATTATTTTCCTTAGAGAGTAGATAAAGTTTGTTTGAGAATGACACACCTTATTAATGTGGAAGCATGTTGGGTTGTTTTGGCCTTGTAGAGTTTTGATTAATTTTGGCTTCTCATTCTAGACTCTACAAGAGTTATCTTCACAAAGAAGTTTCAAATTCTTTTTCAATTGTGAAATCCAACCATGCAAAATGTCTCTTTATTAAAATGTAGGTGGTTCACACAAGGAAGAATAGTTACACTATTAATTAATAATCTTCATTTTAAGTTCATCTATATCATTCTCAATCTTAGGTGAAATAGTGACATGTATCTCAATTATATCGTTTTTTTTTCCACTCATGTTGACTCCATTTTGAACTAAAGGTATCAAAGAATAGATTGATCTCATTGTACTTGGAGCAATAATGAAATTGTTGGTTCTTAGGGCACTTGATAGAATTTTGGTTGTTATAGTATACAATATTGGGCTTGAACATCCAACCAATCAACTTTGCAATGAACTTGGGAAGCCAAATTGACTCACATCATGTTAGGTCCCTATAATACTAGTGTAGTCCCCTTATTGTTATTATTAATGTAGCACCCTTATTATTATTATTATTATTAGAGTATCCCCCTATTGTTATTGTTTTTTCCCACGTAGCCCCCATATTATCATTGTTGTGCCCCATAGGAGCCCACTAGTGTTATTGTTGTATCCCATAGGAGACACTAGTGTTATTGTTGTGCCCTTACATTATTATTGTTATGTAGGCTTTGATTATATTGTGACCCTTTAAACTCCTATATATACCAAATAGGTTTTGTCATTTGTATCATCCAAGAATTGTTCATTTTGCTAGACATTTTATTATGTATGTGTGGTTGTGTAAGTGTTGGCATTGATGTTAAATAAACGATCATCAATGATGATTGGGTGTTTGGGAGGAATCCCATGGTAACTGCAGGCTTCTTGTAGAAAATCATCACAGTAGTAGGCTTACTGAAGAAGCCATAACATGATCATCATGGATGATTGGGTGTTTGGGAGGAATCCCATGGTAGCTGCAAGCTTCTTGTAGAGAATCATCATAGTAGTAGGTTTACTGAAGAAGCCATAAAATGATCATCATGGCAGTTGTGAGTTTGACTGTCCAAAGAGTCAATGAGTAGATAAGTTTGCAGTCATTTTCCACACAGCTGAAGAACTCAAATACTACATTGGACTTCTCAATTGGAAAGTGCTTTGAATAATCTTTCCAACGATATGCGAAAGTTCAAAAATGAACTCCTAGACCAAAAGTTATGGTCTGCTGAAGTTTGGGGATTTGAAGACTTAGGAAGTGTTATCACTCCAAAATTTCTTTTGAGTTGATAGAGAAAGAAATGATAGAGGTAACCACAAACCTGCTTTGGAGATTAGGATCTAGCCATCCTAATTCTCAAAGAGGGCTCTTTCTTTATGATTTAACTTTGTTTAGTTTAATTGATTTTAGGCTAGTTATGGTTGTATTTGGGTTTTGATTTGGATTTGGTGGTGGGACCACTTACTTTAGATGGACAAAGGTGTGTCTTTTACCATTGGGCTATGGATTCAAATGTCAAACAAACAACACTGGATCAAGTTCTAAAAATAGTGTCTACAGGGCAAGGTAGTTGAGTTACTTCAGATCTCAAGGTTGGATGATGAAGTGGTTTTCAATCAGATCCAAAGAGCAATTAAGGGTTTCTTGGACCGGATTTTGAATGAAGTGAAAGAGGTCAACTGGGATGGGAGAGAAATTAAGCATTCTCAAATCCGGATATCAGAAGAAAACATAAAAATGATTAACTGTTCAAGGCAGAGTGTACTTAAACAAATTCTGAAATAAATTTCTAGTTAATTCATTCACTTTAGATAACATTTAAGTTTGTGAGATACATAAGAAAATAACAAATTTTATAAAGAAAATACTTCACTGTAATAGCTCAGCACATGAATCCTGTAATGCAATCTCTTTATTACTCAATCCAATTTGTTGATTTGAAAAAAATTGTTACAATAACCTTTAGGTTTATGATCAATACAACTCTACAAATGTATAGCAATTCACACTCAATACTTCGAATTATGAATTATTTATACAAAAAAAGTTTACAAAATATCCCAAACTGTCTTGGGAATTAATCTAGGAGAAAGAAATATCTTCATGCAAAAAGATAGAGATAGATGTTCAACTGCTGTATGTTGTCCCTGTTTATTAGGTTGTGTTGTCTTTACGCTATGATATTTTGCTTTTTATTCTCTGCCTTGTTGTTGGTCTTCACGCTGGCTCTTCTTTGTACTTTGACCTTTCAATTGATACTCTTTTACCTCGCTGATCTATCATTATCCATTCACTGTGTTGTTTTCACCCTTACTGTACATTTTTACATTTTGATTGTGTATCTTTACAGTAAGTCATTCGATTTCTCCCATGTGTCTGCATCTGGTAATTGGATATTTACCATCTTTTTGTAGATTTCATTTGCCTCAGTGTATTTGGCAAAAGTGGGTTTATTTACAAAAAAGTGTTTTACCTCACGCTGGAAGTAAAACAAGTTCTCAAAAGTCCGATATAGAACCTTTCCAGTAGGCATCCCCTTCATAGAGGAAGTGTTTACCTGATCTCTGGCCACCTCTCTTATCCTTCTGTTGTAGTCCTCTTGTGGCATTAATTTATCATTTATTACCAAGGGATTTGGTAGACCCTTCTACCTCAAAACATCGAACTTCACCATGAATTTGTCTATAAGCAGCTGCATAGTTTGGCACTTATTTTCCATGTTCATCATCAAATTTCTCTTGGTGAGCACCTTCTTAACCTCCAATATTGTACCTGTCATGTCAGGTATCTCCAGCTTCTGTAATTCATATTTGTTTTTGGA
Source organism: Pinus taeda (assembly GCA_000404065.3). Lineage (NCBI taxonomy): Eukaryota > Viridiplantae > Streptophyta > Pinopsida > Pinales > Pinaceae > Pinus > Pinus taeda. Next base: position 8,105 of record APFE030027099.1, read on the forward strand.
GTTAAGTGAATGATCCTAGTGGCTTCCTCTGGCATGTCTCCCAGTTCTATTTTAACTCTTTGTATGGCTTCTCTAGCCTCTTTTACGAGGTCACTTTGTTCAAATCACCTGAATGGACGACCAAATATCATTGGCATAGTCAATGATATTGGCCCATAACTATTCCTTGGCATGGCTAAGTGGTTCCTTTAATGTCAACTCTTTTTCTAAGCTCTTTATCCTTTCATTCATTCTGGTTGCTTTCTGTACTTCTTCTTTGTGCATAATCTGGGCAAGCTTATAGTCATTCTCCAGACTGGTTATTTTTTCCCTGAACTTGTTCATTTCTGTGGTATGAATGGACATGTTTTCCATTGATTTGACCAACTTACTTGCCTCATCACCTCGTTGGGCTCCTATTGTTGTCGACCCTGTTGCTAAAGTAGATGCTGTGGCAACTAGTAATGCTGTAGCCAGTGGAGCTGTAGGAGCTAATGATGCTGCCAAGGTGGATGGTACTGCAGTAGTAACAGTTGGGATAACAGTGGCAGGAGCAGTCTCAAGACTAGCTTGTTTTAACTGTATCAAGTTGTCTAACTCCTTCTCCATTTCCTTCAGTGGATCATTAAGTTGGAGAACAAGGTTCATCATCTCCTCCTGATGAGTTTGGCTCTCAAGGACCTCTTTTGTCTGTGGGTGCTCTGAATAAGGCAATTTGAGTTGTTTTTTGAGAGCAACAATGTTCTCACTCTTTTTCTTTATTAACTTCTCATCAACCTTGATATCATTGGGATCATGTCCCAACTCAATTACCAAGTCCTCCAGTGACTTGATCCTGTTGTCCTTGACTTGTGAGGAGGACTTTTCCAATTTGTACTGTGCTGTAATGTTGTCCAATGAACTTTGCAGCTTGTGTGCAACCATAGCTTTTCCTGTCAAGGTAGAATAAATCATCTCACCTGCCTGCTTGTGGAAATCAATTTGGTCAATGGGATGAACATCGCTGGCCAAAACCTCAAAATCTGCTTTTCTATAGTCTGTGGATGTTTTTGGCTGCTAGACTGTAGGTTGCATGAAAGATATATGCATTTTTCATGTTTTGATGTCAAAGGCTAACATCCAATTGCTTTGATTTGCTGGTGTCTGCTTGAAGTATTGGGCATAAGTTTCAGCCTTCAACTTCTCATTCCTCAACTTGATTTCCTTGTATCTATCTTTGATGTCCTTTTCTTTATCCACTGGCATGGTGAATGAAGAAACGTCAACGCTGAGTTGTCTCTCAATAAGTTGAGCGTTAGATGTTGAGGGCCGATGTGTTTCTCCTGCAGCAGCTGTGCCTTTGCTTCTTTCTACCATTGTATCAACGTCAGTAATTTCTACTGAGTCAATGGTGTCTTCATGTTCAGTGACAGGATTAAGCTTGGGCCTTTTCCTGTAATTGATCTCAAATTGTGCACCTGTGGTTTCCATTGTTGAATTGGAACCTTCTTCCCTGTTTCTCTTTGGATTCTTGTCTTCATTTGCTGGAATTTGTAAAATAGGAGGAATATTCATTGGTTCTCCTAGTTCTGGAACCTGCAGGAAGGATTTTTCATCAATATGTTTCTCTACATCAATCAATGTATTTTCTACATCAATTACAGTACTGTCCATGTCAATTAGATAGTGTTTTCCAACCATTCTGATTCATTGGCAAACCTCTCAATGTATGGGCTGGGATGATGGATGAAAGGTCCCAATTTGACCTTGATCCTCAGCTTATTTATGACTCCATGAGGGTCATACTGCCACATAAAATTGTTTTTGAATTTTATTTGCTATAAAATCTTATCTGCCTCTGGTCCAACTTTCATAGTATTACAAATGAAGGGGACCAATTGATTTTTCATTTTGAATTGATTTTTCTTCTTGGTTGCCAGTGAGTTAACTTCATTAGAGTTGATTATCTGCCTAAAGTATTCTAGTGCAAATATCCTCATGGGAAGGTATCTGGGCAACTTGTATGGGGCAAGTTGGCATCCATAAATTCTTATTTCTGTGTGGTTCTGGTATAGATACTAGTGTCCCACCTTACTGTTCTTTGCCAACTGTAACACCCTTTTGATCTCTTGACTGATTCTGGGCTGAGGGCTACTGGTTAGCATATTCATAACTGGATGGAAAAATGAATCTATGAAGCCCTTGTAAGTGAATACAATGGAGTACTTTTGGATCAAAGGTGTCCGATAGATAACTAACATTGGATTTCCTTTTGTGTCCAATTTCTGAATGTTGATAGGGAATTTGTCTGACTGATTATATAAAAACATGTGGAACAATAAATATGGGTACTTGAAGACTCTCTCAGTAGGTAGTCTAGTGAAATTCTCATGCATTCTATCTGCTATGAACTAAGCATAGTTGTAAATTACAACAACATTTGGTTAATGGATTTTGTAGTGATGGTAAAGAACACTTGCTGGTCAGGGGTGACAATGGCCCTTTGGCTGGAAGTGTAGCAAGCATGACAGAAGTGGATGATTTCTGGGAATGGGTGTACTTCTGGAAACAAATACTTGGGTAAATTAGACTCCTAAAGGTGAATGTCATCGTTCTGGTTAAAGAATTTTTCCTTACATAGTGGAGCTTTAGAAGGTAGGTAGGGGGCAACATCCTTTATTTGGAAATATCTGTCTACTAATGCAAGGTGGTTGATGTCCAGGTGAGGGGTTTGCAGAGGTCTCACGTCCAGAGAGGTTTGGGAAGCCATAATTGGGTTTAGAGATATGAATTAAGCTTGTAGTGGTTTCAGGAGTGAGGTTTATAAGCACTAGTAGAGTGGGAGGGTAGTTACAGTCTGTAAAATAAGGGTTTGAGGTATACAAATAAGTTTCTTTTCAATTTAGGCAAATGTCTTAATTAATTTCAATTAATTAACCGTTCAATTAAACTGTGCGTTTTGAAATTGAAGGGTCGTTCTAGTTTTTCCCAAGAATACCCAGAAATTGATGGTTTGACGTGCAGACTGGGTTCCGTGGAGAATGTAGAGGGTACTGTGGCTTCAACTGTCAACTGGTTGCTTCAATTGGGTATCGGGAGCTTTTTCAGGCGGTAGAGGGTGGTCAAATTTGGTTGCAGAGGTTTCAGGGTGTCACAAATGGCTTAGCAACAGTTTTACAGTGAAAATGCAAGAAAAGAGCGAATTGGGGCTTTTTCGGCCTTTTAATGGGTAACTGTCACATTTTGGCATGGAAATTATAAATGAACAGTGGGCAGTTTTTGACTTAGGTAGGGAGGTGGTTCTCTGGGCCATCGCACTGCTTTTGGAGGGCGGGCAGTATTTTTCGCGAGCACGCGAACTCACCTTGTGTCGCCATGTAGCAGAACAATGCACAGGGAAAATTGCGAATCTCGCTCTGTTATCGGTCGGATAATGAATCCGTGCGATATGGCTGTACATCGTCGGATCTGGGGTAGGAGATCTGAGGGCTATCGCGCGGTTAAGTTGCACGGAGGGAATCAGGAAAGGGATTTGGTAGGGTTCAGGATTTAATTACAAATAATTGATATTAGTTAGTAAATAAGGTCGAGATTTAATATAAGCAGTGGGTATTAAGGTGGGATCATGGGTTATGTGGCGGGGTTTTTTTAACTCCACCAAGGGTTGGTGGGTTAAAGAAGGTATCGGGGAAATATGAAGCAGGGAAATTAATTAGATAAAGCGGGGGCATAAAAACTTAGGATAAGGGGGTTTTTATGGGTTTTTAGGGGAAAAGAGAAATTAATAAGGGGGGAAGTGATATTTGTAATGGGGAATGGGTTTCACATTAGGGAAAGGGGTTTTGGGAAGGGGGGATGATTTTTGAAGGGTAATTTCTAGGGAAATGTGTGAAGCCAAGGGGAAAAGGTCAAAAGGAGGGGAAAAAGGGTATTTATAAGTGATGAAGGGATAATGGGGAAATTAGCAAATAAGCATGTGGGGATATAGTGAAATGAGGGGAAATTAGTAAACAAGTTTGTTGACACCTAATCCTTGTGGTTGGGTGAATTATTGTAAATAGATAGATAGGAATATGAACAATCATCGGGAGACGAACTGAACAGTCTCTCCCTCATGTATATAATGAGGACCTACCTAATGGAATAACATAGTCAATTATTTTTTGCCTAATGGAGTTACTGCCTGGCCTGACATGGTATCAGAGCCAACTCTTTTTTTTAGCTCTCATGCTCCTTGTAACTCCTCTGCCTGTCTACCATATTCTTTTTATACAGACCTGCACCTGACATTGCAAACGCTCCTCTGCCTGTCTACCATATTCTTTTTATACAGACCTGCACCTGACATTGCAAACGCTCCTCTGCCTGACACTGCCAACATTGCCCCTCCATACTGTCCTGACTGTCCTAGCGTTTCATGGTAATTATTAGCGCTATCCTGGTAGCTTGCTCCACGTATTAGGTGGTAGCCTGAAACGTTCCTTTGCTCTTTGGTGGCCTATGCAGGTTTCAACTATTATTGCAAGAAACCGAGAGTTGAACGATGGAAGAGTTGAACGTAGTCGATTGGCCCGGAAAGAGTTGTTTTTTTGGTAATCTTTACACCTTCGAATAAATGCTCCAGTGTTTTTTAACGCTGGCTGACAGAACATTACTGCATTTTTTATTGTGAGAAGATGGAACACTGTCCTGTTGCAACATACACCTGATATGCGTATGCGTGGTCATGTTTTGTTAATAGACCTGATATGCGTATGTGTGGTCATGTTTTGATAATGGATCTGATATGCGTGGTTGACATGGTATATCTGACTTGGTATAGAAAAGAAGTTCAAAAGGTTTGGAAACATCAAACCAGGAAAAATTCAACTGATGAATGAGGGATCGAGTGCTTCTGCTTTTATTGAATTTGAATCGACAGATTCCATTGCAAAAGCTATTCAGGGATCGCCTCCACTGATATCCAGCCAACACGTTTTCGTACGAGTGTGAGGTTCGGTTTTCATGTAATTGATTCACTGCTCTGTGAGACAATCCTCTGTTGCTTTGTATTATTATTAGTTTGAAAAATGGCCATATTTCCGTAATTTTCACCATAGTTTTATGATTATATCAGCGCAGAAGGTTAAAAGAGTAATAGTTTAATTTTTGTGTGGTAAATGTTAAGATTGTGAAGGTGTTTGCTTTGGTATCACTAAGAAAAAAAAAGGGGTGTTGAGCATAAACAATTTTTCTCAAGATTTTCCTTATTTTATTAGTCATTCTGGATTTAAGGAATACAATATATTGATTGTGGTGCAATGAGCAGTTCCTTCTTGTCAAGGGCATGAATGCTTGATATATTGTATGAAATAAGGTTGAAATTACAAATGGTGATATTCTATATGGATAAAATATAGTTTTTCTCTTTGCTAGCAGAAGTATTTTTTCTATCAGCAGAAATATTTTTTTTACATAATGCATTCAATCATATCCATGGTAGGAATAGTTCTCACTGGCAAGGAGAACTATCTTGAATGGTCTCGGATGATAAAGCACAACCTCATTTTCAATGAGTTGTGGAAAGGAGTGTGTGTCAGAGAAGGAGACAATGACCCAGTACAACCTACCTTAGACAAAGAGCTCGTCATTTGGGAAAACAAGAACAACAAAGCTTATGCATTAATCGCAACATTTGTAAATGAAGAGGTGAGTCGCCATATTTCGTTATATTCAACTGCCTTTGAAGCCTTACAAAAGTTGAAAGAACTCTATGACTCACATTCTGCACTTGAAGTTGTCCAACTCATGATTAAACTCTTCACTCTTGAACTGCAAAATAATGATC
>APFE030027104.1:0-28266 GCA_000404065.3 Pinus taeda
ACCCACAGGGGTACCACATAAGTTTCAGGTGGGCGACAAAGTTTGGTTACATCTGCAGAAAGAACGCCTTACAAGAGCCCATCAGAAGCTCAAACCACTCCAACATGGTCCTTACAATAGTACCAAAGCTATGGGCAACAATGCTTTGAAGCACAGCATTCCTCCATTCCTTTGCTTGCACCGAGTGTTCAATGTGGACCGTCGTCGACCATGCTTCCCACCATTTCGGGACACATCAGAGATTGCAGAACAGCTCACCAGCGACCCAGCTCAGCAGAAGCTTCCTCATCTCAGGGAGGAACTCAACGCAATGGGGACCATTGCTTCCTAAGGGGGGAGGAATGATCCAGGTGGATGTTGGTGGCCACCCACCTATCCCATTTGGACCCCCACCATTGTCTTTCTCAGCATTTTTAGTTTCCTTAATTGTAGCACAACTTACTATTTTTAGCAGTTTTTTCGGGTCCTTAACTTCCGGAGTCGTTTTGAGGCCCTAAACGACGTTTTTTGGGGAATCCGGGGGCAACATGGGTCCATGGAATGGACCTGTGTTTCTCGTTCCAAAAATGATAGTGCTCGAATAGATCTTTCTAATGAGCTATCATACGCGTCAAACGGAGATCGTATGCCAAAGTTACGACCCCGGGAATTGATGTACCAATTTACCCAAAACGGGGCCCACAATTTGGCGTTTCATCTTCTAGGGTTAGGTTTTGGAATGTGAAGGGTTTTCCATTGTTTCTCAACAATAAATAGGCCTTCGAGCCTCATTGTAACATAGTTCGAAACAGTTCAGAGGCATGTAGTCACCACATCTCTTCTTAGAGATAAGCTACCATTGCCCTAGCTGGTTTATTTCCATTTCTGGTTCTAAGCATATTTCGGTACTTTCCATTAATGAAATGAAGTATTGTTTCCACTGCATCTTTGTGTATATGGTTATCTCTATATTTTGTTCCGTTCCTGTTTAAATCTAGATCAAGCTAAGTTTGAAATGATAAAGAGAATGAAGGAAAGGGATCCTAAGGCATTATGAGATTTTAGTGAAAGGAAAAGGATAATTTATCTTGATGAAGTATGCATGAATACAGAATGGATCCCGTATTATCCTTCCTAGAAAAATACTTCAAAGAAAAAGGCATTGATGTTAAGTTTTCATGTTGGATTAAAAATGATGAGCACTTAGAACCATTCCATAAGCATCATGCTACAAGATTAGTTGCAATCCTTGAAATTTTTATTTTGTATGATTCTGAGATTAGATATCCCCAAGGAATGGGTGATGTTCTATCTCCTTTGGTTGCATTAATGGATGATGACTATGAATCATTTTAGTGCTTTTTCCACTTTATGTGCATTTCACATGATAATTTTATATTAGATGAATCATGATGGTGGTGGTAATTTTTAGGAGAGATCTCACATTTGAGCAAACTCTCTTCTCTGGGAGGTCATTTGGACCAATCAAACAAACAAACATGAAGACAATAGACTATGGGATACACGACCTGAAATGCCACTATTTTCATCTATCACTAAACTTTTTTCTATAATATGATATGAGAAAACCAATTCTCAAATCACATGTATTGCTAGAGCGAAAAATTTATGATATTAGATTTGGAATATTTTTCAGGGTTGTAGAACTTAGTCCAAACTCTTATAAGTTCTCCATAGAAACTATTTTCTATGCATACAAAAGAAGTTATAGTAGGACCCTTTCCAACCATTCTAGAACCTTTTATTTGTTTAAAATTACTATAGCTACAAATGGATCAAGGTTCTATTTGTAGAGGCATTCAAACCCAAGGTTTCAAAGTCATAGTGCTAAGTGACTAATATCAATTACAAGATTTGGAATGGGATATTATATTTTCAATCAAAGAAAGGGTATATTTTTTATTGCTCTTCTATGAGTAACCATATTTATGTTGAGAAGTGTGCATATTGATATCTTGGATTAGATCAAGGGAATGAAGTAACTATGGCAGTACTCTAAGTTGTAAGACAAGGGCTAGAACCTTAGATTGCAGCTTAGAAAGTTGTTGCACATGCTAGATAGAGAGCACATGATACACACTAGAAAATCCTTTTGCCCATTTCTACCCAAGATGAAAGTTTTCAATATTATGGTGGGAAATTGAATTATATCACTATTGATATGTCATATGTTTCAAGCTCAATTTCCAACTAGGAGATTCAAAAAAAGTGATAGGCATCAAACACACTAGCAATTGTTCTATTCGGATTATTATAAATTGTTGAGGATCAACATGAATAAAATTATTTTCAGATCTGAAGGCATGAATATTTAACGAGAATGACAACTAAAGAACATGTGGTAAAGTTTGCATAATTTGTTGAGTTGTTAATCAAACTTCTGAAAACAACTTTATTAATTACAAATTTCAAAGCAGATACTTTTCATCAATTCCAAATTTTCTTCAGTTATTCAGAGATTATATTTATTTTTAGTGCATTGTTTATATTTTTATTCGAGGAAGATTGTAATAGTTCAGGAGATTTAATTTTCTATATATTTTATCATTTTCAATGAAAAAGGATGGTTTTTGAGCGCAAAAAGACCCTCATATTTTCATAAATCTTCTAACTTGATAATTTAATCAAAGTGCTTATGGCTCTAGTTAATGACATAATTTGTTTCTTATGTATGTCATTTCCTATAATTGCATATCTTTTCTTGCATATATTTGAGGTTGTATAGAACACTTGGCAAGGATAGGTTGAGAGTCAACCTCCGTAAAATCCCACCACAAAGTTATGTTCATTACTGAGTAGATCAAGGTGACAATGTGTCATGTTAATCCCTTTGCATTAATAGATTGTTGCTTCTATATGATTTCATAGATGTATTATTGTTAGATAATGATTTTATTCTACAGGTTTATGCTTTCATTAGATAATTGGATATTCAATGAGGATATTTAGTTCTCTAAATTATCCTTCATTCCCCTATCAAACTTATTCAATATATGCCATTCTATCATAGTTGAATAATGGCACTTTGATTAAACCTCTATAAGAGAGTGATTTATTTGTTAAGTAGGGATTCAAAACCCTAAGACACCAACCTATACAACAACCCATAGATATATACATTGTGCTTCATATGTTGTTGTTCAGTGATAGTGAACAACATTAAAGCCTTGTAGCACTTGAGGGAGACCCCTCTAGTTTAAGGGCCAACTTGGACCTAAAGTGGCTGAGTTGGTTTCTTTTCACAATTTCTAGCCAATAAACTACGTTCAAGAAACAGATACAACAAAACTCATCGAATGTGAATTCTCCTCCCCTATAAAATCTCAAGCACTTGTTTTTCATATCTGTTTGATTTTCAACTAGGTATTTTAGGACTTCAAACTTGTCAAATTCTTCAAATTTTTCTTTTAAGAATGAAACCCATGTCAACTTGGTATAGTCATATATTATTAGCACAAAATACCTCTCCCCACTTAGGTTTTGTGTACTTTCGGGTCCACATAGATCTGTATGAACTAGATCTAATGGTTTGAACCCTTTTAAATCTTCATCATTAGATTCCTTGTCAATTGTTTCACAAGAAAAAACCATCTAGAAACTAGAAGAAGGCATATATATTTAAACCTGTATTATCACAAAATTCTACAATATGTTTCACAATGGGAAATATAACTCTTTTCACAACATTCAAATCTTTTTCAATACGATCATCTCCATCTAAGAAAATGAAATAAACATAGAAATAATAACTCAAATAATCCCAACTATAACTATACCTCTTCATCTCTTTATTCAAATACCAATCCATAGGAATAAATCCTAAGATATGAATACAATGATGTACCCACAATTCAACAAGTACCCTGTTCTTCTTCCATTCTTCAACACATGCTTGAACATTATTCTTAGGAATGGTATGACCTTGATACAATGAAATCATACAAACTCCCTTTCTTGGCTTAAAAATATATATATAAAAGAGTAAACTTGGATATTTACCAGGAGGGAAGATGGTTGTGACAAGCAACCCGCCACTAGGTAGAAGTAGCTTGTAGCACAACATCCATCAAGGGAAATATTTTCTCCTCCCTAATAATACACTCAATTTATCATACAAAAGAATCTACAAGAAGGATATCATCAAAGATATGATAGTTCCTTACCTCTCTTCCAATCTGTGGAGAATATTAGGAAATTGTGCATCTCTCGGAATATAACTCATGGTCTCCCTATTTCCATTATTCAAGCGCAACCTCCAAATTAGCTTCAATTTCTTGAACACTTTGCCAACTAAGAAACCTAGCAACTGTAGGATTAATATAATCCTCCCTTTTTCCAACAATGATCTGGTATAGTTGATAAACGGCATTATTATATGTTGTGTCATTGACGGGCTCAATGTAGCTAGGACCTTAGTAAGGATCCAAAGGTTGAATAACTCAAACACCATCCACTTCAAAATTCATAGTTTTTGTTTTCATATTAATGATGGCATAGTTCTTAAAATGGCAATCAACTCCCAATAACACTAGATAAGGATATTTATATCCAATTATATTAACAAATTTGAAATAAACATAGATCTTCACATTGGCAACATCCAATTATACATCTTCTAGTTGACCAATGAGCAAAATAGAATATTGGTAATCCATCAATAACTACATTTGAGAGAACACTAGTTTAGGTCTTCCAACAGCCTCCCAAGTCTTCTTAGGAAAAATATTAACATCATAGCCCAAATCCAACATAGTTTCCTTGATCTAATATCCCACAATTTGAGCATCAATCCAGAACTCTCTCCTAGTTCTTCTTTTGTTGTGTCAGACTCTCCTATTGTGATGCTCTAGTAAATTCATGGAAATAGGTTGCTATAATAGAGAATCATCTCTCATGAAGACCTTAAGCTTCTTCCTCAACTAGTAATAAATTTTTTCATCACTTATAATATCAAGATATAGTTGGAACCATGTAATAACCAATTGTGAAGTGTCAAATGAAAACCAAGGACTAGATGATGGTCTTCTTTCAGGAATTAGAGTCTGGTCTTTTTATGACATCCTTATAATACCTCTTCTTTTGAACATGATCATATTTAGCTTGTGGAGGCTTGGATCTTTTTATGAGGAGTTGTTCAAAAGAGTCCCAGTTAGCAAATTTTTTAGTGTCGCCTTGAGTAACAATATTAATATTTAGTTGTTGGACTGATTATAGTTTCCTCGACTCAGAAGTAATCATGTTAGCTCCTCTTTCTCAATTATTCTCCTCCCATTGAACAATCAATTTTTGATAGTATATAGTTGCATGAGTATTGACTCGACAATGTGAACACCATGGTATTTTTTACGGTGGATAGTACCTTTCTACATATGCCTACTCATCACAATTATAGAATATAACTAGACCTTTTCCACCAATTTTTCCCCCTCTATATCTTGCACTTGATCTTCCTTGAGTGGACTCATTCATTCAGAAGGAAGTGCAATCCAGTAATCCAATTGATCAATTAGAGCATACAAGGCTTTTCACTGGCCAATATTATGCGTGGTATACCCAAAGAACTCACAGAAAATAGAGTTAGCCACATCATAGTACTTTTGAAGTATAGGACACAAATGGGGTGAATGACCATAAGAATGGCATATCTCACAATCTTCATTTGAGGATGTACCTTGTTGGTTCGAAAATGCATAATATTGGGTATGTCCCTGAAATGTAACACTTGTCAATACTTGCACAACTCCTCCTAAAGGTCCTATGCATGGAGGAGCGAGTCTTAGATGAAAATTGGAGGATCCTACACCTCACAACGTTGGATATTTAATAACATGATGTACTTTTTCGTAACATCTTATGCACCAAAGTTAAGGATGAGCAAGTTTTTCAATATTCACTTCTTTAAATCTTTTAGTTAGAACAACTATTTGATTCTACAGATCATTCAAGGTAGGATTAGTAGAAGTAGAACTTGATTTAAAGTGACCTAGTTATCCTGCCATATCTTCAATATTCATTTCGTGTTCTAAAGCTTCTTGCAAATTTTTGACCTTCCATTACATCAAAGATATACTTGTAAAAGCCAATAGAGCTTGAAAGGACAATTCTTTTTGAAAATACAGAAGAAAGTTATGAGTTAAATTCCCCATATCATATTTAAATATCTACATACCCTCCCATTCAGAATCTTCTTATCTATGTTTAATATCCTGTAATTGTGTCAAACCTTGTTGCTCTGTCTAAGGTAGTTTGAAATATTTTATAATCTCCTCCCTTATTGGATCTATAGTTAGATTCAAAATATTAGATGTGACTTTCATGTACCACTTAAGATCGCATCCCCTTAAAGTGGTTTGGAATTCATCCATTAGTCACATTTATAGATCATATAAACCTCCAGATGGCCTCACACAAATACCAATGTTGCTTCACTTCTTCATCACCATGGTCTCAGAACTTAGGGTACCAGTTGAAGGAACCAATCACACTTCTATCCATTGGAATAAAACTATAAGTGATTCAAACAAATCCTTGCGAAATAGGTTGGGAAATATTTTCCAAATCTTGTTTACAACTACTAGAAGAAATGTTATCTATATTTTCCTTGCAAAACTTCAAAGTTTTAATGAGTTTAAGTAGGAACCTTATTGATTTATGAAGATCACTAGGGAAATGGATGGAGGAGAAATTGATATGTTTCTACCTTATGAAACATTTATTTTGGATGAAGTATTTTCCTCATAGATTAACTTACGCATCATAAAATGCATCTCCTCATTTGCAGGATACTGGGACCAATCACCCTAATCTTCAAGTTTGGAGTTTGGGTTTCATCTGATTCCTAGTGGTCATCATCTTACTGACTCTACTCTCATTCTTCACCTCTTCTAGCCTCCTATCCTTTGATAGAACTCACATCTCCTCTCAATCCTCATTTAAGAAACTTTGGGTTTTCCACCACATCCTCTATCGCCTTCAACTCTCTTCATCTCCTCCTAGTATTTCTCACCTTTCTTTCTCTCCACTCTTCATATATATGCACCCTTTTCATTTCACTAAAATATCTCACATTTCTCCTCTCTTACCCATCCATTACAACTCTTAACTTCTACAACTAGTTGTCGTCTCCACCAAGATTCCCCCCTAAGTATGAGGGTTCTAATTTTCCATGTTAAATGAAGGAAACTATATAAATATTCCTTCTACTAGAAAAAAACTTAATCCACAAGGGGATTTATTTTAATTGTCATTATCCTAACCCAAATGTAAATATTACTGTTTCTTTTAAATACGATTGGTGGTTCTCTATAATAAACTAAATGATGTATCCCTCCAAGGTAGCTCACACCCAAAAATTGACAACTATGGTAAGTTCGTGATCTAAGAGATGTAGTGCAACTAAATCTATTATACTCCAAGTGTAGTAGATCCGACCAATAGTCCAATCTCTCAAGGATTCCCACAACCTTCTCAACCACTAATATAAATTCTTATGGAAGTCAACCCAAAAAAATCTTGTATTGGTCATAGGAAGGTTCAACAAAAAGGATCTCATCACAAATACAATCCAAATGCTTTTTTTGTAGTTGTGCATGCTGACAAATATGAATCACACTTCTCTTCCTACCATTCCTAAATACTAATCATTAGAATCCTAGCCACCATTATATAAAAAACCCAACTAGATTGCAGGCCCTAACAAGGAACCATTTGTTGGAAAAAAATTATCACAGAGACTAGGGTTATGTTTCCAACAAAATCTTATCTCATAGTTTAACTTAGCGTCGACCTTTTTGATCTTCCGCGGGGGAATAAACTCTCACTAAAAACACTGTCAAGTCTTAGGTGTATGGTTTGGAGTTTTAGAATATGAATAAGCACATTTATGAGTTAAATACAACAATAAACATTACTATTTTATAAACTAGTTTATGGATCAATATTCAATAGAGAAAATAGCAAAGTTATTACACATAACTTGAGTGAAGATTCAAATTTTTTGAATGGACTCATGAACATTCATGCACATACACATAACATAGTAAATCTCCATGCCAACATATTTATTTTATTATTATTGGTAGGCTCTGGATTTTTCATGTTCAATTCACATTTTCACCCTATGCTTACTCTTTGTTTCATTGTTATTACTATCATTTTGCACAATTCTGAGGCTAGTATCTTATAATTGGAGCGTGACTAGGTAATTGTTCATTAATTGATATATTCCCTTTATTTAGATAAGAATCGCATAAAAATTGTTATTAATGGTGGTCCTAGTGTTATTTTAGGTTCTTAGGAAGGCGCATGAAACTTTGGACAAAGATATAGATGCATAAATGATTGATTGTTAAGAGCATCAATAGATTGCCATGTTCCTACACTCTTAAAGCTTCCTGCATTAAGAAACGATTATGCATAAATTTCTTACATGAAGACACCACATGACCTTTTGATTACACCTATTAAAGATATTTTTGAATAGCTATTCAAGTTTAAGTGCACTCTCTAAATGGTGGTTTACCAAGTACAATTCAATTCCCGCACCATCAAAATTCTTGCACAATTTTGGGGCTTTGATATATTACCATACTTTCAGGTAAACCCGAACATGGTTTTTTGTCCAAAATGATGTTTCAACATCTCCACATGAGTCAAAATTCACATAGTTCATACGCATAAATGTTTAGAGAATAATTAACGTTACAACCCTAAATTCACAGAGTTTTCAAACTTCCAATTTTGTCCTTTATTTTTGTATAGCGGAAGACAAACTCATAATTCTAAAACATGGGTTTTTTTTACAATATGGAAAATTGGGCTCCCTCATAACTGTTTTCTAAAATTCATCATGGTTTGCGAGTTACATGGGGTTCTTTGAGGATAATTTTTTAAAAATGCAGAATTTTCCAAAATTTGTCTTATAACCTTCATAAGAATCCCATCCATGGATTGTGTCATGAGGGGGATGTTATTTCAACTTAATATTGTTGGCTTAGACAATGAGCATATGGCTAATGATATAAAATACATTTTTTTTATATATAATACTTGTAATGTCATGTTCGTTTTTCCTATTTTGTTGTATCTAATGCTTTCATTGACTATGTGATTTAAGCTACATACATAGGGTAAATATGGGTGGTTGGGCCCACCATCCCATCTTGACACCTCTGTTATTATTCATCTTGTGGTGTGGTTTTATATATCTAATATCAATGTGTGTTTTCTTCACATTTCTTGTGTATTGACAGTGTGGTTTATTTGGAAACACAACAATTATGTGTGTGCAATATTTTTAGATTCTTATTATAAAATATTTGATAGTGCTTTGATACCACATTTGTCTCAAGGTTACAGTCTTGTTCAATATATGAATTATTTTAATGTGGTTATCATAAATTTTGATCTATTACTCTTGACTTATTTTGAAACAAGAGTTGGAGATTGTGTGAGCTCTCAAGCCTTTGTCACAGTACATGAATCATAGATATGTGACTACTCAAACCTTTTTCATGAATAATAATATGGATTGTAATCAACCTAACAAGACCTTCATTTATCATTGAAAATTTAATAAGCTTGTTGTGGATTTAAGGATATTACAATCTAGTTTACATCTATTTGAGTCGAAGATTGTCAACAATAACAAACCTATTTGCAATGAGTTGAAAATTGATTTGGAACTGCCATTTGAGTCAATATTTAGTGATAAACCCTATGATATAATTAGATTTATTTTTTTGTGGCATGAAACAAAATTTTCACATTGAACTTGTGTGATTGTTTATTCATCATGATTACACAATCAAACATTGTTGATCTTATTTACAGACCTTATATATTTGATTATTTGGAGTAGTCATGTAAATTTATATGCACTAATGATGCTAGTAACTAATGAGTGGAGGAATAATTGTTGAGAGAAGGAGATTATGTTCAAAAAAAATTGTTTACATTGTTATTATTTTTATTTTTTTACATTTCCTAATTTCACATAATTTCTTCTTTCTAGTGTGTCTCTTGAATTCAAAACAGAGTTTCTAGAATATAGTGTTTGAGTGCATTCTAAAGCTTGAAGGAATCTTAGGTCAGAATGTAATTTCTCTATGCATTGACACCTTAATTTTTTTCAAAATTTGATTAGTACACTAAGTATGAATTCAAGCGACACTTTTACTTTTGAATTACACGCACAGATGGGAGGGGGTTTCAATCTTTAGATTGCACATTGTATTGAGTGAACTTAGTGGAAGAAATTCAAAAGAGGTTTCATTTTGATTTAAGAGTCTTGTTTGGAATTAGAAAAGATTCAAATTCCTAAGGTTGACATGTTTCTAACTTCCAAGATAGTCTTTACATTGGCTTGGTCGATGCTCATGTTTTCTAGGTTTATTGACAATTTAGGTTTGTTCGTTGATTAATCAGGGTTTTTTTTTCAATTGCTAATAATTAGGGTTTGTTTACAATTGTTGATAAATTGTAGGATTAATGTTTATGGATTCATTTCTGAAAAATAATTTTGAGTGCGGGATTAGTGCAGATATTGATTAAGTACAAAAACTCAAGGTGAGCGTTTTTTCGGAAAATTGGGGTTTCTTTTGCAAGTTGTTGAAGTCTCTCTCCTACATTTCCACTTTTTGTGTCTCAAAGTCTACAGACACCAAAATTATATTAATCTTTTTTCCATTCATATACTATATACTCATCCATGTGATGAAAAGATATACCAGAAGCTTATTGAGCACAGAAAAACGATATTTTGAGGAATATTTCAATTAGGAGTTTTGATGTTGCCACAAAGATATACAAATCATCCAATGATGAACTCACGAGTGTAGAATTTAGTATTTTTCTTGAACATAAAAACGATATTATTAACTCTTTGATTTAAACTTTGGATGATTTCCATGAAGAACAGGAAAAGGATGAAGAACAATTGATGATATTTTTCTCCAAATATAGAAAGAAGCACTTCCTTGAAAGGTGCCCGCTTAGCAATTTGAAAGTTTGCATAATTTGCGAGGGATGACATTCAACAGAACATTGCCCATCACTTCTAGGATTACTAGAAGTATTCATGGAATCAAATAAGTAATTGAATCGATTAATAGGTATAATTCAAATCTTATCATCATTTAATACTTGGACTAATGTTTATTATCCTCAGCAGATTCCTCAAAAAATTTATAATCCTACAGTTCCATGAAAAACTTTTAGTCCTCATTTGAGTGATCTTCCTACCTTATGGCCACAGCAACCCTCTCCATGGACCTCATCCTCAAGCCATATATTCCCATGGCCTTAAGAGTAGCTTGGATCCTTTTCTCTAGGGGCAATTTCCCATGAAAAAGCAATTACTTGAACAACAACAATAATTGCAATTCTTGTCCAACGTACCGCCAAGTCATTCTCCTCCATGGTCCCAACTACCAGTGATCCCTTACCATAATCCATATCCTAGCCCTTAATCTAATTCATACTCTATCCATTACCCTAGCTCTAATGCAAACCCTAGTCCCTACCTTCATCCAAACCCTAGACCTAACCCTAGTCGAAACCCTAATCCAAACCTTAGACCTATCCCTAATCCAAAACTTAGCCCAAAACCTAATATAAATCAAAATCCTAGTCCAAGCCAAAACCCAGACCTTAGTTCTATCCTTATCCCAAACCATAGCCCAAACCCTAATCCAAACAAGGAGGTTGCACAACAATTTAAAACACATGTTCTTCCTGTTGACTCCCCTACTGAGTGTAATGATATATCTTCAAGGTTGAGGGAAGGGGTGTGTTTGGAAACATCTTCCATCACTACAAAACATTCACCCAGAGAATATCTAATTGAAAAACCATTAGAGGAGAAATCTATGATTGGAACTTGTTCTGAAACTGTTGTTGAAGCTCAAAACCCTGAAATTTTCCTTAAACATTCTTATAAATATGAAAAGAAGATATTTGAGCCCGAATTTGAGGGGTTTTTCTTTTGTCTTTCACAACATCTCTTATGCCTCCAAGAGAGTGACTATTAAGTTATGGAAGACTTTCATGAGTTGGAGAATCATGAATATGTGGACCCCATTGAAGCATGGTTTCAAGAAATTGTCAGCAAACCTCATTCCCTCATCATTTGATAACTCCTGGTACATATTTATTAAAGAACTTGGTTTCTCATATTCTGATATGTGTTGAAGTTTACATTTTAAAATGAATTGTGAGTGTATTTAGCATTATGTTACACACATGGCTACATTGGAAGTAATCTTACACTTGAATGAGATATTACTCTTTCTAAATTAGGGTAGTGTAGTATAAGAGAAATAAATGAAAATTCCATCCAAAAATAAATTTGTTACAACAAAACTCTTGAAACCGCAATTCCTAAGGCACAATTATTGATTTTTTTGTCACTATGAACTCTTGTGGTAAGACTTGTTAGACATAGTTCACTCTTAATGCCTCATATTTTAAAAGGTGACTTTTATTATTGTCCAAGATTATTAATTGGGTTAGCTGGGGGGATTTTCATTGTTATGTTTAATATTTTCCATTCATAATCTTAAAACCTTACCTATAGCCTATTCATTTTAACATATTTCCATCCAAGAAACCTTTTCAAGCTTCTCTTCGAAGGTATTAATGAAAATCCTCTTATGGTGTACCACAACTATAAAAACCTAATGAGATCTCATGAGAACCCTAGCATGATTAGCTCAAGGAATATTTCAGTCATTATCTAAGATGCTTTCTTTAAAATGAGTTTTTAGGATAGCAAGACCAACCAATAAAGATTAGTCATTAAAAACATTTCACGCCATCTCATGCTCTTAAACATAATATTTTCCTGCCCACCTATAAAGTAACATATTTAAGTTTAATCATAATCGTAATTATTTTAGCATCAACCGATTAATTGAGGGATAGCAAGTCTCATTACGAGCCGACCTACCATGATCATGGGACCTAATGAGAATGACATTATTGGTACTAGTCACCAAGCCAAGGTAATGACTTTCAGTTGAAAAGTTGGTGGAAAAGGGGTTTCATCATGAGTTGTCTTATTCATTCTTGTTATATATTGTCAATAGAACTGTCGTTATCTTGTTACCAAGCCAAGACAACGACCTTTAGTTAATTACTAAACTAAGGTAAATGCTTTTAAATGAATCTGAATCTATAACTAAAATATGGGACACAAACATTTCATTGGGTTAAAAGGCATCCTTGTCGAGGTTATAGATGTTTGCTGGAAGCAGGGTAAAATCTGTGGTATTAAAAGTTAATCTTACTCTATCATTTACTTGGTTGTCTTTCCCTTTCCTTGAAATAATTATCATATCTCTTTGAGGATGGATTTAAGATCCTTCAAGTAATGTTTTTTGGAGTTATATCTTTCAGAAATAAGAAGTTTTTCATGGATGTGGGACCCTTAGTGAAGGTGATTCACTTTTCCCAAACAAGAGGAGCTTCAACTATATGCTTCGATAATGGTAATATGGTCATCATGGAAAGGTATCATTTTTTCATTTTTGATTTTCCTATTTCCATCCATCTATAATGCTAAGGATTTAAAATTGTGTCACTTTTATTTGTAATGAGGATATTAAGGTGAATAACTATTGGTTAGGGTTACTCCTGAGATGCTTATGGAAATTTTAATTTTTGGCTATTTCATGATCCCTTCAATAACAACGTTGTTAACATTCCTGTGGAAATTATAGCATTAGTTAGAAAATAGTGAGGGTCAATCATGACATCATTGAATCTCCAGTCACAAGTATTTCTTATTTAAAGGGAGTAAAAATCAAATGACACTTCTTACATGCCTTAATTCAATTATCCATAAAGTTTTCAAAGAATTAGTTAAAGACAACGCAACATGACTCTAATAAAGAAACCCTAGCCCTACATTTTTTATTAACTTTGATCTTTGTAAGAGGTTTTGCTTGCATGAGGATATGCAAGATGATCGACATGGGGGGATGTCAAGCCTTCAAATTTTCATGTTTAATTCACATTTTTTCCTATGCTTACTCATGATTTTCTTTTTTATTACTATCATTTTGCACAATTGTTGGGCTACTATCTTAAACTTGGAGCGTGACTAGGTAATTGTTCATTATTTAATATATTCCCTTTGTTTAGATAAGAATCACATCAAAATTGTTATTAATGGTGGTGGTTGTATTATTTTAGGTTCTCAAGAAGCCACATGAATCTCTGGACAATGATATACATGCATCAACAATTGATTGCTAAGTGCATCAATAGATGGCATTGTTCCTACACTCTTAAGGGTTCCGTCTCCAAGAAGAAACTATGCATAAAGTTCTTACACGAAGACACCACATGGCCTATTGATTACACCTATCATATATATTTTTGAAGATTGAATCAAGTTCAAGTGCATGCTCCAAATGGTGGTTTACCAAGTGCAATTCAATTCCTACATTAACAACATGCGTGCACCAATTTGGGGCTTTGATAGATTTGAACACTTTCAGGAAAAACCAAATATGGTTTCTATACAAAAAGATTTTTTAACACCTCCACATCATTCAAAATGCACCTAGGTCATATGCATCAATTTTTAGATAATAATTAATGTTGCAAACCTAAATTTGCACACTTTTCAAACTACCAACTTTGTCCTCGATTTAGGTGCATAGGAAGAAGAATATCAAAATTATAAAACATTGGTTTTGTGGAAAATATGGACAATTAGGTCCCCTCCTAAAATTTTTCCAAAATTCATCATGGTTTGAGAGTTACATCATGGTTTGAGAGTTATGTGTAGTTTGTTGATTTCAATTTGTTAAAAATGCATAATTTTCTAGAATTGAAAAGGTGGGCTATTAGACTGGCCTTTCATTTCTTAGTCCCCCCACCTTGAAGAGTTCTATTAGATAGTAGTTATTGAGGAGGGTTCCTTGATGGGGGTGTTGGTCCCCGAGATAGGCCCACTCATGGGTAATGAAAAAGTGTAGAAGGAAGATAGGGAGGAGGATAGCGCATCTAACCTCATAGTATACAAGACATAAGATGAAATTTTATATGAAGTATGCTACATTACATTTGACCTCCACTCGAAGAAGTGCTCATAAGGTAGGGATCTTAATGGCGCATATAAGGACTCGTAAAATTTATATGGGGCTTGGTGTATGGAGGTTGCATGATATTGGTCTGAGCTACTGCAATTTGGTTGGGTCTTTTGGCTCTCAGTTATTCTTGCAGTGGTGGTGATTTTGACATTGTCGGTCCACCCACTGGGTTTTCTCTTTAAAAGCTGCAAGTTTTTCCATTGGGGCCCTTTTCTCTGTTCCATTCTATGGGTTACGGAATTTTTTTAGGGTTGAGTGTCTGGTATTGGTATATTTTTTAATGACGCATTGTAGAGTGATGCCTAAGGGATTTATGTGGTTGAATTGGTGTTGGGGGCCTTCACTCGTGGTGAGTCTTCTGATCTTTCTCCTCTCTCTAGTCTCTTTTTCATTTTTTGTGGTCTTTGATTATTGGAGGAATTTTTCCTAGGCCTCAGGTGGAATTCAGTTGACAGAGGTGATAGCATGGTTTTGGCTTGGCCTGATTCATATGCAGTCGGATGCTTGGTTTGTTTCCTATTTAATTGGGTGCATTTTATGAGTTTCTGAGGATCCCTTAAGGGTTTGGTGATGTTGGCTCTAGGTGTATCTTGGCCCTGGTTAGACTCTCAAGGTTCTAGGATCTCGAGTGTTGTCCCAAGGCCCCTAACTCTTACCTCTAGTATTTCTTGTTTTAATTCAGTGGTAGAGGTGGTAGTTTGGCTAGTCTAGAAGAGAACTGTGGTATAATTCTCCTCTTTCTAGGTTTGCGAGTGGTGGCAACCAATTTTGTAGGGGTGGCTATTGTTGGTTATTGTGCAGCTAGAGCGAGGCCCTTACTGGCATCTGGTGTGGTGGAAGGGTGAATATCGTGTAGTGGGTCTCATCTTGGGAGTGTCCTTCTTTATTTGTATCATGTGGCTTATTCCAAGGAGGTTGTGATCCCACTCTCAGAAGTTGGGCATCATGGCAAACCAAGGAGGCTAAGGCAGTTTGGCAAAGGTGTCGTAGGGGGGTTGATATGTTTCATGGCTTAGGCAAAGAGGGAGAGTTGTAGGTGGCATGGTCAAGGTGTAAATTGAAGGTTGCAATGGCAGGGGAGGTGTAGGTTCTTGGCAGGATGGTCATGTTGTTCGTGGCTATGGAGTAGGCATGTGTGGAATGAGTAGTAGGTCAGAGCATGTAGGTCCCTCAGGGCATTTAGCTGCTGGCTAGTTGATTAGCCCTATGGACCTTCGTTACATGTTTCAATTTGTTCTAGATTGTATGGAAGCTTATGATAGGACTAGAAAGGAAGATCATGAAGTTTTCCTTGCCACGCTCAATCAGTTGCATTACTTTCAATGCCATGTTAGAGAAACAATTGTAGTGGTTTGGCGGGGGAAAAAAATTTCTAGAATAAAAGGCCGAGAAGCTAGAAACGTGGTTGGATCACTTCGAGCAACATGTCAAATACCCATATCTCCCTCCTCCCCCTTGAAGGACGAGGCCAATTATCTAGTATCAATCACTTCTAGCAATTGAGTATGGCCACTAGTTTCCTTTTGGTTTTGTGTGTATTTTGGTTCTTTTGGCCTATTATACTTTAGGCTATTGATCTACCTCTCTTTCTATTTATTTGTAATATGATAATAGAAATGGTCAATAAATCTGGTCAGTGTGAGACGATTTTCATTTTGACATCTATGTATTTGTGTTTTGATGAATGAATAGATACTTGACTTACAAAAAAAGAATTGGGTTGTTAAACCCAAAATTCATCTTGTAACCTTCATAAAAATCCCATCCATGGCCTTTTTGAAGAGGGGGATGTTATTTTAATTTCTTATTGTTGGCTTGGAGCATGAGCATATGAGTGTTGATGTAAATGACACTTTTCTTTCTAGAAGACTTCTAATGTCAAGTTTTTTTCTCCAATTTTCTTGTATCTAATGCTTTCCTTTAGTTTATGATTTAAGCTTCATACAGAGGGTGAAAAATGGGTGGTTAGGTCCATCATCCCATCTTGACACCTATCTTATTATTCATCTTATTGTGTAGTTTGATAGATCTGCTACTAGTGTGTGTGTTTTCACATTTTTAGTGTATTGACAATG
The DNA here is from genome assembly GCA_000404065.3 of Pinus taeda. Taxonomy (NCBI): domain Eukaryota; kingdom Viridiplantae; phylum Streptophyta; class Pinopsida; order Pinales; family Pinaceae; genus Pinus; species Pinus taeda. The sequence continues at coordinate 17,174 of APFE030027104.1, forward strand.
TGATTTATCTGAAAACACAATAGTTTTGTGTGCGTAATATTTTATATTATGCTTATTTAATATTTGATAGTGATTTGATACCACTCTTTCTCAACATTTCAGTCTTATTCAAGATATGAATTATTTTAATGAGGTTATCATAAATTGTTATCTACAACTCTTGATTTATTTTGATATAAGAGTTGGAGATTGTGTGAACACCCCAGCTTCTGTCATGATACATGAATCATAGATCTGTGAGTACTCAAAACATTTTGTATGAATAATAATATGGATTGTAATCAATATAACATGACCTTCATTTATTATTGAAAATTAAATAATCTTGTTGTGGATTGAAGGATATTATAGTCTACTTTATATATATTTGAGTTAAATCTTGTCAATATTAACAACCCTATTTGAAATGTGTTGAAAAGTGATTTTGAACTGTCATTTGAGTCAAGTTTTAGCTATAAACCCTATGATATCATTACATTTATTTTTTTGTGGCATGAAACAAAATTTTCATATTGAACTTTTGTGGTTGTTTATTCATCAACTTTACACAATCAAACATTGTTGATCTTATTTACAAAGCTTATATATTTGATTATTTCGAGTAGTGATGTAAATGTATATGCACTAATCATGCTAGTAAATATTGAGTAGAGGAAGGATTCTTGAGAGAAGGAGATTGTGTTCAACAAATATTTGTTTACATTTTTTTTTTTTTTACATTTTTTTATTTAACATAAATTCTTCTTTCTAGTGTGCCTATTGTATTGAAAATAGAGTTTCTAGAACATAGTGTTTGAGTGCATTGAAGGAATATTAGGGCAAAATGTTATTGTTACATGCATGCACACATTAATTGTTTGCAACATTTTATTAGTACACTAAGGATGAATTGAAGCCACATGTTTACTTTTCAATTACATGCACAAAGTGGAGTGGATTTCAATATTTAGATTCCACTTTAGATTGAGTGAATTTAGTGCAACAACTTGAATAAAGGTTTCATTCTAATTTAAGAGTCTTCTTTGGGATTAGCAAAGATTAGATTGCCTAAGGTTGAAATGTTTGTAGTTTCCAAGACAGTCTTTACATTTTCTTGGTCGATGCTCACGTTTTCTAAGTTGATTAATTGTTTAGTTTTGTTTATTGATTAATTATAGTTTACTTTTTCAATTACCAATAATTAGGGTTTTCTTGCAATGGATGACAGATTTTATGATTAGTGTTTTTGGCTTCATTTCTAAATAATAACTTTGAATGCAATATTAGAGCAGAGATTGAGTAAGCATAGGAACTCAAGGTGTGAGCATTTTTTGGGAATTAGGTTTTTTTTGTAAGTTGTTGAAGACTCTCTCTGGATTTCCAGTGTTGCATATCGAAGTTGACAAACCCCAGATTGACATTAAATGTTGATCCATTCATATACCCTATAATGCACCCAACAATTATCAGTCCAAATCACCATTACAATTATAGATCTGCAATATCTCAGCTAGATCTGTCATATCCCATCCCCAAAATCCCAACTATAGATACAAAATGAAACATCAGAGTATAACTAGGAACTTTGACAACATGTCAGCCCTTTTCTCTATTCTACATCACTATGTAACTCGCCTTGCATGTCTTTATATATTTTTGGCATGTTGATCTCATCAAGTTTAACTACTTTGATGTTGTCAACTTTAACTCACACTCGATTTATAGAATCAACTTTAACCACTTTGACAATACTAATCCACTTCATGCTCATTTGATTCCTTCAAAACTACAATGGCTTGAATCCTCTTTCTATCTCTTGTCTTTAACTCTCCACTACCGATTTCTTATTTAACTAACCACTTTTTTCAGCTTGTGATCTCTATTTTACAAATTCACTTTCTGATCATAATTTCCCAAAAAATGAAGGAGCCAACATATGCATCTTCTATTTAACCTCACAGGCTCTCATTACATACTTTTTCCATGCATCAATGGCTAACTTAACAAGTTTTGAATGAATATCTTCAACATCCTTCTATTTATATGCATGCCTTTTTATGACACTTGGCACTCTCCCAACTCACCTAATGGACCATGGTTGTATGCATGTGCACTTTCACATTATTTTAAAATCATATGAACCCTTTTCTACTCAACCATGGAGTCTCAGCCCCACAAACCCTTTACGTCTTATCTATCTGCAAACATTATATATATTTTTATTAACCTGCATATATTATAATAATTGCATTTCCATGCCATCTTCCTAAAAACACATATAGAATTATAAAAATATGCACCTAGGCATACCATCCCTAAAACAAAAACACACATTTACATAAGCACAACGACCCTTAAAATAAATCCTCATCTCACTAGTGTCATTGACATGTTCCAAGTCACTTTCGTATTTTTTTCTTATACATGTTATTTACATTATAGGGGTCGAGTAGGGGTATTACATTTCCCTCTACCTTATTTAAGAAATGTCCTCAATACATTATATATGCACATATACAACAAGTTTATCCCAAAAGATGAGGTTATTCTTCCCTCCTTACATCATCATGCTTCCATGTGGCATCTTCAAGACCAAAATGGGTCCTCTGCACCTTTGCCAATATGATGACTCAATTCCAAAGCACCTCGACTTTATAATACAAAGTCTAGACTGCTTGGACTAGAAAGTCTCCCATGGGATCCACTAGAACCATATTCCAATCAATCACATAGTCAGCATCAAGAAGATACCTTTTAAATAATGAAACAAAATAAGCATTATGAATGTACATGGATGTTAGCAATGCAATCCTATATGCCATCAAACCAATCCTCTCCCAAATTTCAAATGGTCCATAATATATAGCTGCCAACTTTGCAAAACTACTTGACCTCAAGGAATTTTTTCTTTCCTTCGCTCTTAAGAAGACATGGTTGTTATGCCAAATCTATTATTGCAAAAAATGGTATCTTCCCTAGGCCTAGTGGTCTGACCTAGAACAACAAAAAGCTAAAGGGACTAATGTTTTCCTTAAAGTAAATAGATAATAGGATGAAGCCTACCTAGAATCTGTCATATGCTTTACTCCTTCCCTGTATTGAATGCTCCAATCCTACAATTTATTTTTATAATTAGAATCTTCATAGTCAAATAAAAAAAGTCAACGAATTTATGCAGCACTATCTAATCACTCTATTCAATAGATAAACATGGTACTGAAATATATGAAACTATAACATCATAAATAGGAAAACAAAGGAATCTTTGCATTAATAGAAATTGAGTGAGTTACAACCAAAAATAGGTGTTGATCTTGTAGAAGAGCTCCTCCATGTTGACTTTTCCTTTCCTTGTCACAAAGTGCACCACTAATCACCCTAATGCATAGAAAGATATCTGTCACAACAACAACATAAGTGTAGAATCACTCTCCAAAATCCAATCCCTTGCCTATGCATGGTAGAAAATATATAGGTGAAGGAGGTAGTTCGTGAATTCTTATCCTTTTACCAATATAGGCTTAAGACCCACTCTTGATAGGACGATGAGCTGAAGGGATAAGGGATGAAAAATCCAAGGTAGGTTAAGATAGTATTTGACATTTTTATCTAGTTAAATGGTTACAATATATCCTAGAATATTATAGAAGAGGAAGCTTCAAGATTCTTTTTTGTTTTCCCAAATTTCTAGAATCAACAAACCCCCAACAATGAGAAACCTACTAGTGATCAATGTATGTACAAATAGGGAAATCTGGTAGTCAACACTGGCCAGTAAGAGATCGGCTTGCATTGGTCCTTAAAATGACTAAAACAAGGTGTTTTTAGGTAGAAACATAGGGTTTAGAATGGTTCATGCTTAGGAATTGTGCAATGATGATGAAAAGGGGTCAAAGGATGTTGATTGATCCAGTTGAAGTCCTATTGACTAGATGTGACAAAATGGCCTATAATAGATTTCGCCCTAAAGTGCAAAGTCAGAAAAGATAGCCGATGTCTGAAGTGCTTTACCTTGTGACAAGTCAGGATCAAGAATAACAAATGAGAACATCATCTGTTACAATAAATTTACATCATTTTATTTTTCTAAGGGATTCATACCCATACTCAACATAATATAAGCTAACAGTACATGTAAAACAATCAAAATACATGTCCATAGATGAAAAATGGTGGACCTGTGACTGGAGGATTGTTTTTATGATCATAGCCATCATACATTATAATCTTGTATTACTCCTGAAATCATGCCCTGGATGGATGAATCTACATCCAGAGTCTTTTATCTCGTTCACATGACCAACCAACGTACGACTCTAACAATGTGAATCAATGAGCTGAATTCGAACGTGGTAGACACCATCTAATTATCCGACAATGATGTAAGTCATTAACAGATGCTAGAGAAGCCACCGATGATGTTGATGGATCTCAAGGTACTGCAGTACAATCCTTATAGTGTGAATAAATTATTTTATGTCAAACACAACACATAATATTTTGGCAGAAGGAAAATGAAGTAAACATGTCATCAAGAGTGAGGAAACTTGTCATTGACATATGCAAGCACCAAGGTACCAAGGGATGTTCTAGGTCAACTAACAGGAGGGTCTTGATGTATCCCCCATCAACAACACAAAACGGGTATGATGATTTGAGACAGAATTATTAGAATGATGTTGATACAGAGTTGGATCAGGAAAGGAAGACATGGAATGAAGGCTTAAGAGTATTGTAGTAGATATTGACTGAATGAATTCTCTTGAACACAATGTCGACAATGAATGGAGTTGGTAACATTGACACAAAACTAAAATTGGAGGCTTTGAAAAGGTATGATAAACCAAAATACAAGCATATTTCCCAACCCAATAGCCACAGAAATGAAGTGGAAGAGTGTCGTGTTCAAGAAAATTCATTTTTGTTAACAAATGGAGTACCATGTTTTCCCAATTTCCCCAACCATATTGGTCAGTACCTCTTTATTATTTAACAAGCTTGAGGAGGACAACATATGCTTGATCGGTAAGGTCATCCTTTAGATGAATCCCTCTGAAAATACTTTATGAACCCAAAGAAGAAGTGGTTCAGCCACATCATGAATAACGAGTCCATAATTGTTTGATGTTTTAACAAGTCCAACGAAGGTATAACTTGACATATTTTTCATGTTTAGAGAGTTTGAAAAACATGCGGAAAATAAAAATCCAGATGTTCCTTTTCATATATAGTCCCTTAGGTCCAAAAAGGTAGAAAATAATACCGAAAATAATATCTTAGCCATGTTCGACTAAGGTATTCATTTTCCATAGTTAGTTTATCTTAGTTTGGAAAAGGGTTTAACTTATATTCACTAAACGTCTTTTCATTTACTTTAACGATTTCGAAAAGGAAAGTTCTCAACAATATTTTCATATTTTTGGAATCTGAAAAGACCTAAAAAAGTGACTCCAGGCAGTTCCTTTTTCATAGATTTACGGAGCCCAAAAAAGTGATAAAAGCGTCCTCCTTGGTAAAAAACTTGTTTAAAACATGACAAAATATGTCAAATAGTTGTTGACCTGCTCAAAACATCACAAAAAGGATTAAAAATACATGTTTCATCATAAAAATAGGTTGTAAATAGGTAAAAACATTAAATGTGAATAAAATAACGAAAGAAAACAACCAATAATATTCAAAATGACTATTCATATTTACCATTTCACATTTACCTTCAACAGTTAGAGTTCTAAGTATCTTTTCCCTAGATATTCTACAACTCATTGCACTCAATCTAGTGGCTTGCATCAAGCATGGTCACTTCCAGGTACGAGCTAAGATCTTTCTCTTTCAATTCATGATCCCATTTTGTGTTTTCATGCAAAATTTTTGAGGGACCTGGGGTTTTAAAAACTCACTTTAGGACCAATGTAGGCCCATATGGTTGAAAGGTTCATTGCACCTAAGTGAGCATATATTATAGGAGAGGGCTGAAACGTAATGTCTCTCCTCTTGGGGATTTGTTGGCTGGAAATCCAAAATATGTTTCCCAATTTCCCTTAAAAAATTTCTAGTTTTATTGCATGGAAAGGATCCTAATGAGTCTCTTCTTGATGTTTCAAGTTTTCATTAGGAAAATATGTCCTTTATCTGGAGATAAAGAGAACATGAAAAATAGAATTTAAATGTAGCTAATGATCCTTCTACCATCAAGGCACTAAAAAACTATGGATTGTTGAAATTCTTTTGGCTTCCTGGTATGAGACAACAGATGGAATTTCTAGCATATCTTGTTCAAGCATGGGATGTTAGGTAAACGTGAATTGAGGTAGAGTCAAAGTTGACCAAGGTAAATATTGGTGGATTTTTGGGAAAATGGTATAGTGTACCCATGGTATTTCATGTATTGTAGCCATTAAATGGTTGGGAGGACTTCATTGCAAAGTAGGTTAGGGAGGTTACCATTGAAGACTCACTTGGCCAGGTTGGCCAGAGTTTTGGCTAAGGATAATGAAATTTCATTATGGTGGTCTTTCCCGGGAGTTGGGGTTTTTACGAGGGAAAATTGTTTTGTGCATTTTGTAAGTTTTATGATTTTTTCAATGTTTATAAATTTTCTCTCGGTAAATAAGTTAATATCTCTGGTAAATTTTATGTTTCTCAAGATAATTTCTTCATCTGGTATGGAGCCGAATGTTGGATTTAGATGGATTCTTATATTCCCAAGGGTTTATGGTTCGATGAATATGGTGCAAACGCATATCTTGCTGTAGTGGGCAATGTGGAGAGATCTAAGTGCTTTTTATTACCATGGATATATGGTCTGATTTTAATAATCTTATCTAAGATTATCTAGTGGAGAAGTTCGATGTCAATGTTAATGTGAATGGAGTGTAGGGAAAGGTCTGGTTTTCTGTTATTATGTATGCAGGTTTTAGATAGATGTGGACGAGAAACACACACAAATATCCCTACAAATTATACTATTTAGGGTGATTTTGGTGCCTAGATGCGAAGGAAATTTGGAGAAAACTGTGATGTGATGGAGGGGTCATCTTGCTAGAGGGAAACATATGGTTGATGATGATAGAATGAAAAAACAATAGCTAAGACCCTGTTAGTCAGCTGAGGAGAGATTGGTGCAGTCAGTGGTGTGCAATCATCGAAGGTCGTAGTGCCAGATATAGCGGATCAAGTAGATTTTGAGTAGGAAAGAGAATATAAATGCTCATATTAGTTATATGGAATTGAACTTCTTAGGAGAGTAAATGCATTGTATGTCACTTGAAATACCGAGCGTGTATCCCTGGAGCTTGATGAGACATCAAAAGGATTTATTTTTTTTTGCAACTGGTTTTGAGAAGGGCATTGATTTTGGAGGCCAAGATAGCGCCTATAGCCGAGATGGTGGTCGTGGAGGTCATGATGGAATCTCAGCCTTGTTAAGAGCACAATAGAAATCTAGACTAGATGATGGATCAGGTTTCAGTCACATGTGATCAATGGTTTACACAACATAGATTTCAAAACTGAATTGTGGATCTGGAAGTGTTGAGGACTAATAGTGGAGTACGAAGGACTTAGCATGAAGGATAGTGGGCGCATGGCCCAAGTATGAGAGACCAAAACATAGATGGTTACAAATACTATACTCAGCCATCATTGTTGGATTTGCCATAAAATCTCTTGAGAATCACGTTGTGTAGATCTTGCATGGAGTTAGTCTTGAAAATTACATTGTGTAGATCTTTCATCGATTTACTCTCAAGAATCACATTGGGAAGATCTTGCATCGAGTTAATGGAGGATTTGTAAGATAGACATATTGGATCGGTAAATTCGAAGTGTGTTTTCTACTAAACATACAGTATGCTTAAGAAAGTGATTTAACAATAAGACAATGAGGATTGAGAAAACTTAATTCACAGCCCCATTGGTGTCTCTAGTCTAGGGCCACAACCACAATAAGAAAAGGTTTGTCGTAGTAGAGGTAGGGAGGATTGAGGGTTCGGTCCTTGCTAAGTTGCATCACGCATGGACGCTGGAAAGATTGGAATCATGACATGGGATATTTGGTTTGGCTTGAGGTTGTTATCACAAAAAGATGATCATCTAACCATAATTAATAGATGGATCGAAGTACACCATGTAAGGCCAATTTTACCATAGTAAAATTTCCTTCACTATGAAAACTTACTTAATAAACCATATTTGTTAAGTCATTTATAATTAAACCCATGATGAATAATTAAATAAATCACTATTTATTTAATTCTCTTCTAGGAATAATTAATTAAACCATTTTTTAATTAATATTCCCTCTCGCATTTGACCCAATAATGAGAAATAAATAGATAAATCATTAATTATCTTATTTTTCTCTAGGTGCTATGAAACCAACTCATAAAAAGATAGAAAATATAGATGAATGTCTTAGAATTCAGCCTCTTCGAGGGGGAAACCTCCTTTCTATTACACAAATGAACAATTCTTAGATGATTCAAATGACAAAACCTCCTTTCTATATATAGGAGTATGAGGAGTCATAATATAACCCAGCCGACCTAACAATAATAATATAAAGCCACAAACATAACAATAGAGGGATTCTATGGGGCACAGTAATAACAATATGGGGAAAATAGGGGCACAAAATTATTAATAAGGGATACCACTACAATAGTAATGGGGTAATCACTAGTATTATAGGGACCTAACATGCCTCTCTCCTTCAAAAAAGTGTTTTCCTCAATGCTTGAGTAGTTCTGGATGCTTCTGTATAGAATTCTCATCCTCCCATGTGGAATCTTCAATGGATAAGTTCTTCAACTTGATGAGATACTCCGAAATTGATTGATATCGTAGCTGTCGAGTTCTTTTTTCTTTGACTACTTCTGGTTCCAATATAATTTTTCCTTCCTCATCAAGTTCTGGCAATATTGTTTGAACTCGGAGCTTGTCGCCTATAACCTTCTTTAAACATGAAACATGGAAAACTGGGTGCAATCGAGAAGCTGCAGGAAGCTCCAATTTGTATGCCATAGTACCAATCTTTCAACACCTTGTATGGACCATAATACTTTGGTGATAATTTATTATCCTTCTTAGCTTGCTTGAGGGACATTTTCTTATATGGTTGTAGCCTTATGAATACCCAATCACCTATATCAAAACTTCTTTCACTGCGATGTTGATCTGCCTGTTGTTTCATTCTATTCTGTGCCAACATGAGGTTATCCTTTAAGAGTTGGAGGACTTGTTGTTGATATTCGATGTGATGTTCCACTGCTTGAACCTTAGAATTTTCTCTTAAATATGATGTGATGGATGGTGGTTGATACCCATAAAGTGCCATAAATGGGGTCATTTTTGTTGTTGTATGGAAGGAAGTGTTATACCACCATTCAGCCAGAGGCAACCATTTGACCCATTTTGTCTGTTTATCAGATACAAAGCAACGAAGATATCCTTCCAAACATTTGTTTACTATCTCAGTTTGCCCATCAGATTGAGGATGATAAGATGAGCTATGAGCTAACTGAGTACCAAGACAAGAAAATAATTTTGTCCAAAAATTTCCAGTGAAAATGGGATCTCTGTCACTTACATAATCTTTGGGTTTCCATGTAGCTTTTGAATTGTTTCCATAAATGCAGTAGAAACTGTACTGGCTTTAAATGGATGTGATAATGCACAAAAGTGTGCGTACATGGTAATTCTGTCAGCTACCACCATGATGACACTCTTTCCCTCAGACTTGGGTAAACCTGTGATAAAATCCATTGAAGCCTCCTCCCAGCTTGGAATGGATAAAGGTTGTAATAGACCTAGTGTCTTAATTGTTTCAACTTTATTTTGTTGGCAAACCAAACATTCTGCCACAAACTTTTGAATATCTGATTTAAGGCCCTTCCAACAAAATTCCTTCTTAACTCTGTGGTAAGTTTTTAAAAATCCCGAGTGCCCTCCTAAGGGAGAAGTGTGCAATTCCAAAAAAATATTTTGTTTTAGCTACGAATTCTTACAGAGGTATATGCGATCCTTGTACCATAACGAATCATTTTTCCAACTAAATGTATCTGACTTACTAGAATATTGTTGTAACTTTCGAGTAAGTGCCCACACTTCTTCATCATTCTTCCATTCCTCCCTTGATTCATTTATCCAATCTAGTTGGATAATAGAAATGGCACATAATAATGCTTCCACATCCTCATCCTTTCTTGAGAGTGCATCTGCCACCACATTTTGCTTCCATTTTTTGTAGATTATTTCAATGTCATAACCCATCACCTTTGTGACCCACTTTTGTTGCTCTTTAGAGTATAATCTTTGTTCTAAAAAGCATTTAAGGCTATCATGATTTGTTTTTACCTTGAAGTGTCTTCCCATTAGGTAGGGTCGCCATTTCTTAAGTGCATGGTGTATTGCCAACATTTCCTTCTCATAAATAGCTTTGTGTAAAAACTTTCCCTTGATTGGACGACTTTCAAAAGCAATAGGTCTTTCCTCTTGCATTGAAACAAAACCAATTCCCTTTCCTATTGCATCACATTCCAAAATAAATGTTTTTGTGGAGTTCAGTGTAGCTAATACTGGTGCTTGGCATATTGCCTCTTTAAGATGTTCGAAGGCCTTTGTTGCTTCTGGAGTCCATGAAAAATGCATCTTTCTTCAATAATGTTGTTAGAGGTGCTGCTATTCTCCCATAATTCTTAACAGACTTGCAATAATACCATGTCAACCTGAGAAATCCTCGAAGATGCTTTATGGATGTGGGGATTTTCCATTCCTTAATGGATTTAATTTTGCTAGGGTCTACCTTAACTCCTACATGAGATACAATATGGCCCAGATATTCCACCTCTTGTACTCCAAAGGAAGATTTGGATCTTTTTGCATATAATTGTTTCTCCTCAAATAGTTGTAGCACCCTGTCAATATGTTCAACATGATCCTTCCAAGACTTGCTATAGATTATTATATCATCAAAAAATACTAACATAAATTTTCTAAGGAAGGGTTTGAAAATGGAATTCATCAAACCTTGAAATGTAGAAGGTGCATTGGTAAGGCCAAAAGCCATGACCAAAAATTCATAATGACCCTCATGAGTTCTAAATGATGTTTTC
>APFE030027104.1:29344-99895 GCA_000404065.3 Pinus taeda
AATTCATCAAACCTTGAAATGTAGAAGGTGCATTGGTAAGGCCAAAAGCCATGACCAAAAATTCATAATGACCCTCATGAGTTCTAAATGATGTTTTCAGAATGTCTTCACTCTTCATTCTGATTTGATGATATCCTAAACAGAGATACAACTTGGTGAAGTAAATTGATCCATGCAATTCATCCAGTAATTCATCAATGACAGGAATGGGAAACCTATCTTTAATAGTGAGCTTGTTGAGCTCCCTATAATCCGTACACATGTTCCATAATCCATCCTTCTTGTGCACGAATACTACTAGAGCAGAGAAAGAACTTTGAGTAGATTGAATTATACCAGCCTCTAGCATTTCGGCAACCATACGTTCAATTTCACTCTTTTGGGCATAGGGATATTTGTACGGCCTGATGTTTGGAGGAACATTTCCCGGAATCAAATGAATAGCATGATCATGATCACGAATAGGTGGGAGACCTTTGGGAGTCTCAAATACCTTGGAATGATTGTCCAAGACTTTTTGGAGATCTGGAGAAATAGATGATTGCAATGTGGAAACGTCTAGCAAACATAATTGTGCAGTTACACCTCTTTGTTCCCTTTTTATAAGCTTTTCCATACCATTAGAGCTGATTATCTTTCCCAGTTTCCCTGCAAAACCCCTTAATTCAACTTCCTTTCCTTCTGCATTAAATTTCATGAAAATTTCTTGAAAATTAAAATCTATTGTACCCAAGGATTGTAGCCATTTGACTGCTAGTACAACATCAGCACCTCCCATTGGAATGGAAAGCATTGGGCTAGTCAATACATATTCTCCCATGGATAGCTTGATATTATGGCACTTTCCAGAGAAATTTATTGTTCCTCCATTTGCAACCATCACTTGTCACTCTGGTGCTGATATAGGAAGCAATTCAATTCTTTTGCTACCTTACAATGAATAAAATTGTGGGTACTTCCTGAATCGATCAACACTATTACCTTTTTCTTCTTGATTTGTCCTTCTATCTTGATGGTTTGAGGAGTGGTAATTCCAGCCAATGCATTACAATGTATGGTCGGATTCATTTCTTCTTTATCTAGGCTTTGTTCCTGGAGTATATCCTCTTCCTTTGACCTTTCCTGCTCCTTTTCTTCTTCCTCTTCACAATCTATGTAGAATAATTTCTTCTCAGCACACTTATGGCCTTTAGTGTATTTGCTATCACAACTGTAACAAAGCCATTTTGCTCTTTTTCTTCTAATTGTTGTGGTGTCAACCTTATAGGTTGTGGAAGACTAGGGGTAACAACACTTCCATCTTTATAGTTGTGATTGGTATGCTTCCTGGTTGCCATAATTTTGCTTTTCATTTTTCTTGCCAACCTGAATGCCTTCTTTGATGAATTAGGTTCCCAAAGGTGAACATCATGTTGGATATTATCCTTTAAATTCCTTATGAACACATCAATCTATGCTTCTCTGGAATATTTTTTACTCTTATGTTCATTTTTTTGAACTCCTCAATGTGCTCCATTATTGAAACCTTTTGTTCGAGACTTATCAATTGGCTAAAAAAAAGTGTTGCTTTTTGTATCCTCATAATGTGTTATCAATTCTTCCATAAAAATTTCCCAAGTGATAATTTGTTTATGAGAGCAAAGCCATTGATACCATAAAAAGTGGTTTGGTTCCAAATATAAAGTTGCAATACGTACCTTTTATGTGTTTTGCACATTATTGAGATCGAAAAATTGCTCCATCTGTAATATCCTTGTTGCAGGATCCTTGCCATAAAACTTCCTCATATCGATTTTTGGAATATGGTGGGTCTTTGATCCAACATTAGAGTCTATGAAATCATGATTAACAATTCTTTTGTTCACATCATGAATTTCCTTTACTACCCTTTCACCATTAGTAAGTATTTCTTGTAGAAAATTTGTCAAATATGTTTTCAAATCTATCTTCAAACCATCAATCTTAGCCTCTGCACCATTTATCTTAGATTCCACGCCATTTATCTTAGCTTCTATTAGCTTTTGTGAGAGTGAAATTTGTTGCACTTGGTCTTGTAATCTTGATATATCATGTAGCATTTCTTACTCTTCTTCATGAGTCATGCTAGAGCTTTCAGGTTGCTTACTAGGTGTTTGCATTTTCTTTCCTCAGGGCATCAAGTACTGATAATAATTCTCTACTATGCCCTTTGAATTCCTTCAAAATAATATTTCAAACCAAGCTTAAGCAAAAATTTAAAAAAAATATACACACCTATTTTCACTTTGTAGGAGCTCGATATTGGCTCTGATGTATCTCTGTAATTTCAAATCATATACTTCTGAAATTGTGACCTGTAGTAGCCCTCCATGTTATCTTTCCAATGCCACTAGTTTGATCCCAATTGGATTCTCCAAGGAAGAGTTATGCCAAATCTCCCACAGTGACCTGATTATAGACTAATTCAGAAGAACGAACTTGTACAACATGCCATGTCTCCCTGTTTCGACCTTTGGCTCTGAAAAATATATACAAGAAACTACAGTTCGTCCTATTTCTATACCTTCTTATGAAATTTCAATCCGATGCTCAAAGAGAAAGTTATGATGCTTTTCTCCAGGTCACCTGTTTGGAATGTAATTCAAGAGTTTTCAAAAAGACCAACTTCCTTAGATTATATCTCCGCAAATATAGTGCAAAAACCTCTAAAATATGGACCCAAGGTTCAGTATGTATTCGTCTCAAATGGGTTTTTTTTTTCACTTTTGAAACAATGCAGAAAAAAGTTATAGTGAAAATGCCACGATGACCTATTTGGAGTAGCGAAACCCTAGAATCCAAAGCTCTGATGCCAAATGTTATGAAACCAACTCACAAAAAGATAGAAAAGATAGATGAACACCTTAGAATTCAGCCTCTTCAAGGGGGTAACCTCCTATCTATTACATAAATGAACAATTCTTAGATGATTCAAATGACAAAACCTCCTTTCTATATATAGGAGTCTAAGGAGTCACAATATAGCCCAGCCGACCTAACAATTATGATATAAAGCCACAAAAATAACAATAGAGGGATTCTATTGGTCACAGTAATAGCAATATGGGGACAATAGAGGCACAACAATATTAATAAGGGATACAACTACAATAGTAATGGGGTAATCACTAGTATTATAGGGACCTAACACTAGGAATAATTAATTAATCACTAATTAGTTATTGTTCCTTGTCAAGTTTGACCAAATCCCTTAGGAATAATTAAATAAATCATTATTTGTTTATTATTCATTAACCATATTTCTTGAGATGGTAGATAATCATTTATTTATTTATTATTTCAAAATAAAAGTTTAAATATTTTTTCCCTCTAACCAAATGTAATAAAATATTCCAAATGGTTGTTTCTAGAATGGGGTTAATAATATTTTATTATTTCTCATTATTCAAGGATAACCTAATATTTTGTTATAAATAGAAGGGTTTTCCATTCATTATTCACTTTCGATTATTTTCATTGTTGCACTCATTGTTGTAGCTCTGATTATTATCATTGTCGCTCACCATTTTATTTTCCATTTGAGTTCTCATTGAGCTCAAACATTTTATTTGTTGGGTTTACACATTATAGAGTAGAGAGACTCTATAAAAGCTGAAGACATTTGAGAATAGCCAAGAAACCATCCCACAAAGGGGGATTGGTAACATTATTTTTTCCCTTCATAGTTTTTGTTTAATAAAATATATTCTTTATTTATTTGGGTTCCACTAGATTATTAGAGTTACTTGTGTTTATTTTACTATTCCATTTTTTTGTTTAACTATGATTATGGCAGGGCTTTCGCAGGTTCTGTTTCTATCATTTGCTACAGATATACAATGTTTAGCAGTCATTTTCATTGTTAGGGTTGTTTGTCATCCACATCCTAAAGTAGTTTCTTTTCGTACACATTCAAGAAGAAAACACAATAACAATTTGGCGACTCCACTGGGGATTTTTTGATTGTCGCTAACAATTTGGCGACTCCACTGTGTTTTTAATTATGATCCAAAAACTTAGGTGACCTTCAGTTTTCAGCGTAGGGTTTTTCTTTTTCAGACTCTTAATGTTGTTCACTAGCTTTCTAACTCTAGATCAGTCAAATTTCTAACTTCCAAAAGTTTTCTGGTCTTTTCTACAAGTCATAGGAACTAGCCACGATAGAGACAACATATTTTTCCTAGACATGCCGACTGAGAATCGAGCAGAAATCACACTTTTATGCCCCAAAAGTGTGATCTAGAGGTCCATAGTGCACTTTCTGGCCCAAAAAGTGTGATATACTAGGAATCAAGTCAGTACTTGTGATTTTAGGTTTTCTGGGATTTTTTCCAATCTGTTTCTTGGTTTTGTCAAGAGTTGTCTGCTGGGTTGGTTGACCACTATCTCACCCCACTTAGGCCTTGATATACTATGTTTTACTCGTCGAGGTGGAATTTAGCTCCCTAGGGCTTGTAGTATGCTTCCAGTTTAGCTGAGTAATAAGTTTGAGTTTCTCCAGAGATTTCATCCATATTTTCCTTTCTTAGATCTTCACAGACAAGTTGTTTCCATCCAAAGTTTCATCTTAAACCTTGTTTGATCATTTGCCTTAGCGTCCCATTGGTTGCGCTAGATTTCACACCCATATCCCTATATTTTTGCAGTGATTTCCCCCCTGGTGTTTTGTTGTTGCTACACCACTTTCCAGCAACATAGTGTGACTTGATCCAAGTCACACTGACGCTTAGATCTATTAGCCCTTTTTGTGTTTTTTCATTCCATTTTGCCACCAACCAACATAGCATTTGCAAAACTAGTTTGGGTGGGGTTAACAAAGTTTATTTTTTGTTTATTTTTTGCTTTCAATTCCAGTTTATTTCAGCAATTTTTGTTTTTTCAAACACGATCTGGGCACACATAAGCACAACTTAAGCGAAGGGTGCTTTTTTTCCACCACCAAGCCAAGACTTAAATTTATTAAAAAAATATCCCCACACAGAGATAAAAACCTATTGTTTATCTCCCTTCACCATTTCCATGTCACTTGTGTCTTATAGCCATTATGCCACCAAGGCATTTCTCGTGGAGACTCTTAGGCCTTCATCCCCAGTTTTCACTTGGGCATTTTACTTCTCCTCGCAAAGTTCGACTTCATATTCCTCTATACCAGCTTCTTTTCTGGTTCATCTAATTCCTCATTTGCTTCCAAGCCTCGTTCACCACATACCGTCATCATGTCAGGACCCACTGTAGGTGTAGGAACCCATCCTGGTGTTGGCTCTGGTTCTATCCTGGTGGTCACATCTAGCATAACCATCTCAGGAACCATTCCTACAGCTCCCATGCTACCTTTCATGGTTGGGTTAAGCCTCCTGTATTTTAGTTACTTGACAAATGACACTATACACCATGATATTGGTTGGCCAACTATGCTGACTAAGTTTCCCTCCGACATCCCCAAGTTTGATGGTAAACCTGATGAAAATACTATGACTATTATTGAAGATATAAATAACATGGATACTTCTTCTAATCAAACAATTATGATTCCTCTCTCACAACAAAATCAAGTTCAAGAAGATCAAGAATCCTCACAGGTTTCTATATACCATGCCTTCTCTGAATTTTTAATTGCAGAGTTGAACAAGAGATATGATCTTAGGCCTAGACCTGGCCCTGGAAGACCTCCTAAGGAGACTCCAGTAATTGAACCTCATACCAAAGCTACTGAAACTCAAACAACTGTTATTCGACCATTAAATAAGTCAATTGATACTACTCAAAATGATAAACATGCTTTGACTACATTTAATGTTGAAAAAGAGTTAGAAAGAGTTAAAATCCCAATTCCACTTTCAGAACTTTCCAAAAACCCTACATATAAAAATCAAGTCTCCAAATGGATACAAAACACTTGGTTGATGCTAAAAGTGATATCATTAGTCTGCAAGATGAAAAACCAGCAGTTGTCTTTGGTCCTAGCTCAGATATGATATATGAAATAGTGCCTCCTTTCTATGTAACTCTTAAGACAAATGATTCCATGTTATATAATTGTATGCTTGATTCTAGAGCATCACATAACCTCATGCCAAAAACTACCATGGACCATTTGAAACTTGACATAACTAGATCCTATCATGTCTTGTACACCTTTGATTCTAAAAGGGTGACCTGCTTAGGATTGATTAAGGATTTAGTAGTCACCCTTGCCCAAATTCAAGTGAAAAGTGTAGTGCTTGATATAATTGTCACAGATATCCCTCCCAAATTTGGCATGCTCCATTCTAGGTCTTGTTGCGCCAAATTAGGGGGAACTCTTCAAATGGATATGTCTTATGCCACTATTCCAGTTTATGGGGAGAAAAACTAAGGTTATATAGAGAGGTAAGATTTGTGCACACTGTTTGCAAAACTGACCAGCCAAGGAACTATCCCATTTATGCAATTGATCAGGATTTTGGTTGCTTTCAACTCTCTTCAAACCAAAGACATGAAACTCAAGTTAAAATAGAAGATGTAATTGAAAGTCCTTAACAAAATCAAACTGATGTATGGAAACTATTTTTTTATGGTTCTTGTATGAAATATGGAGTAGGAGCTGGGGTAGTTTTAATTTCACCAGAAAAAGAAAATATCACCCAGTCATGTAAACTAGACTTTGAAGTTACAAATAATGTGGTTGAATATGAAGCTTTCCTTTTTGGACTGCAATTAGCCAAAAGCTTAAAGGTTGAAAACTTAAGTGGTTTTACTGATTCAGAACTTATCAAACAACTGAGAAATATTTGTCAGACTAAGCATCCTAGACTTAGGTCTTATAGAAATGAAGTTTGGGATTCAGTTGAAAACTTCTTTGATGCTTTTAATTTGACTTATATTCCAAGAGATCGAAATATTCATGCAGATGCCTTAGCTTTTTCTTCTAGTTCATTTAAAATTCCTGATTAGAACAATGTACTCTATCAAATACAAGTCAAATATAGACCTTCCTTCCCAGACAATCTAAAACACTCGCAGATATTTGAAGATGATGAACATTTGAAATCTTTTCTGCAGGTTATAGATGGTTTTTCAGTTCTACAAATTGATGAAGGTAGAACATTAATAAATGAAAATACAAATGGAAATGATACTTCAAATTTCAATTCAAAATTTTTTTATCATAACATTATTCAATTGTCTAACAATTTTATTCCCAAAGGCCTCATTCCTTTACAAAAATTGTTTGATCAAAATGATGTCCTCCGAAACCCTCAGTCCATTTCTTCACAAGATGACATAGAAGAAATTAATACTGGAACAGATGATGATATTAAAAACATTAAAATTTGTGCATCTCGAGATCTTGAGATCAAAGCTAAATATCTTAAGTTACTTCAAAATTATAAGGATGTTTTTGCATGGACCTATGTTAATCTAAATGATACCTCATTAAAACAACATAAGATTCCATTAAAGCCAGAAGCAGTTCCTTATCAACAAAAACTTAGGACGATCAATCTGGCTCTTCTACCAACTATAGAAAATGAAATTAAGAAAATGTTAGATGCCCAAATCATTCTCCCTCTTAGATATTCTAATTGGGTTGCAAATTTAGTTCCTATTAGAAAAAAGAATGGAGAAATTAGACTCTGTGTAGACTTTAGAAATTTGAATAAAGCATCATTAAAAGATAACTATCCTTTGCCCAAAATGGATCAGTTACTTCAAATGGTTTCAAGAGCATAAATACTTTCTATGCTTGATGGGTTTTCAAGCTATAATAAAGTAAATGTTGATTTAACAGACAGAGAGAAGACAACCTTTACTGCACCCTTGGGTACATTCATGTATGCTAGAATGCCATTTGGCTTAACCAATGCTAGAGCAACATTTCAGAGAGCTATGGATGTAGCTTTTGGGGATCAGGTAAATAAATTTGTGGTCATTTATCTTGATGACATAATTTTTTTTTCTAAATCTGATCAAAAACATCTAAAGCACTTGATGAAGGTTTTTGACAGGTGTAGAAAATTTGGAATATTGAATCCTAAAAAGTCTTTGTTTTCTATCAAAGAAGGAAAATTGTTGGGCCATATAATTTCAAAAGAAGGAGTAGTGCTTGATCCCAAGCATGTGTCTACCATTGAAACATTGGCCTTACCTAGAAACAAGAAGGAGATTCAAGCTTTTCTAGGCACGATTAATTTTTTAAGGATATTCATCCCAAATTATGTTGAGGTTGTAAAAGATATAACTGACATGCTCCAAAAGGATCATGAAGTTAAATGGACTGTCTCTTCCAAGCATGCCTTTGATCATATCAAGAAAGCTATCTTTGAAGCTCCCACCTTGGCCAGCCTTGATTACAATAAACCATTCAGTATCTTTTCCTTTGCCTTAGAAACAACCCTTGCTATTGTTTTACTACAAAAGGATGAAGACTCCCATCACCAACCCATAGCCTTTTTCAATACAATTATGAGAGATGTCAAGCTTAATTATGACATAATTGAGAAGCAAGAATATGCCCTTATTCAAGCCTTGAAATCATTCAGGATGTATGTCCTAAATTCTCCTATTATTTATTATGTTCCTAACAGTGCTATGAAAATGATTTTAACCCAATGAGACATTGATGGACAGAGAGGTAGATGGATCACTAAAATACTAGAGGTTGATCTAACTATCAAAACTACAAAGCTAGTAAAAGGCCAAGGATTAGCTAAGCTTCTAGATGAATCCAACTGTAAACTGCTCAGAATCAATTTTGTTTTAGAGATACAAGGGAAGAATCCACAAGAACCTTTTGTCCTTACAGAAGAGGAGAATCCACAAGAACCCTCCCTTCATCCTGAAGAAAAGAATCCACAAGAACCTTTACCTTCAGATTAGATTTCCCCTTTATACATTAATGACAAGTTTCTGTTATCAGATTGGTACCAAGACATTGTAAATTTCTTGATCCATTTTGAATGTTCAGCATCATTCTCCAAAAGCCAGCGTAAAACCCTCAAAATGAAAGCAGTCAAGTATTGTATCATAAATGCAAATTTGTTCTGGAAAGACCCACTAAATATTTTGTTATTATGTTTAACAGAATCAGAAACTGAAGGAATCATTGACCAGTTTCATACAGGATTTTGTGGAGGGCATTATGCTTGGAGAGAAACAACATATAATATATTAAGGGGAGGTTTTATTGCCCAACATTGTTCTTACAAGTAGGAGAAAAGGTCAGAGGTTGTGTTCCTTGTCAAATGTTTGTTGGTAAGAAAAAATCAACATCTCTTCCACTAGTTCCATCAATAGTCTCAGAACCTTTTAGCCAATGGGGATTATATTTGATTGGAGAGACTCATCCCACTTCAAGTAATCAGCCTAGATGGATCCTCACTACAACAGACTACTTCACTAAATGGGTGGAAGCAATTCCAGTGAGAAATACCACTGATTCAATAGTAATCAAATTTATTGAAGAAAACATCTTATCTAGATTTGGTTGCCCAACTCAAATTGTCATTGATAATGAAACAACTTTTTCTAGTGTTAAAATGATTGATTTTTGCCAAAAATATCAGATTCTGTTACATCCTTCATTGCCATATTACCCACAAGGTAATGGCCTTGCAAAATCCTCCAATAAACGTCTGCTAAAGGTAATAAAAAAGAGTCTAGCAAATCATAAAAAGAGCTAGGACTCTCATTTAGTTTATGCAGTATGGGAAAACAGAACTACTCCAAAGAGATCTACTGGAAAATCTCCTTTCCAGTTAGTTTATGGGAAAGATGCAATCTTCCCTACCGATTTGGCCTTCCCTATTTTAAAATTCCTACAGGATTCAACAGATGAAACTGATGATTTTTCAAGGAGAATAAATGAGATTATTGAACTAAATGAAAACAAAGATGAAGTTCAATACAAATTGAAAAAATATCAGAATAAGATGAAGAACCTATTTGATAGAAGAGCCAGGGAATGGGACTTCAAGGAAGGTGATCTAGTTCTAAAATGGGATTCCAAGAGAGAAGAAAATGGAAAACAAGGCAAGTTTGACAACTTGTGGTTTGGACCTTTAGCAACTGCTGAAGTGAAGGGAAACAACACTTTTGTGCTACAAAATCTTGCGAGGCTATATTTCACTTATCCTGTAAACGGAAGGTTTCTCAAACATTACATTCAGTACTGAGAAGTTGAAGTAGATTTCATTACTACCATTGTAAAAATTCCAGTTTCTTTTACTTTTCAAGTTCTCACTATGGTTTTTTACAGCAAAAGACTCCATAGCCGGAGGAGAAGGCAGATGGATCTGTAGGTTCTATGCATTCTACAGGAGAAAACAGTCCCCAGTTGGAGCCAATGTTGTAGCATTTTTTTGGTTTTGTTAAGTTAGAATCAATTAGTTAAAAAATGAAAATATTATTCAAAAAATGTTAAGATAGGATATGGATAAAAAGAATATTGAATAAAAATGTTAGGAAATATCTTGATAACATGTCGATATCAATAGCCCTAAGAGTTAGCTCAATCGGTCAAATCAAGTGCCTCGCCAATGGGAGGTCATAGGTCCAATCCTGAAAACTCTTGGGGTTAGGTCAGTAAATAGGCCGAGGGGTGTTGATGCCCTTCGGGTGGCGTTCACTCAGTGTTAAAAAACCCTGGACGTAGCGGCTACCCACTGACCCGGGTATCCGTGAACCAGTATGTGAAAAAAAACATGTCGATATCAAAGAAAATACTAGAATAAATGCCCTAAAAAATGAAGGCAAAAAGAAATAAACTCTGAAAGTGTGAAAGTCCAAGTGCCACTACTTTTTACTTTATTATGAAAAATAATGGTTGTGTGCAACTTGTCATAAATGCCACAACCCATGATAGTCAAATAGTTCAATCTAGACTAGTTCATGCTTTAAAATTTCATGTTTATAGTTAGAGATTAAAGATCTAGTCAAACTGTTTAATCTTGGCAAATCAGTAGCTAGGTAGAGAATAATAAGGAGCTCATCAGTTTAATCTGAGCCCTTGGATGTTATAAGGTTAGAATTATATAGTTTTCTTTTCAAAAGAAAAAGGAAGAAAAGGGTATGCTAGCCTAAATGCACCCAATTAAGTGAAGAAAAAATGTTAGGATAAGTAAAGGTTAAGGTAGAAGAAAGGTTGCAGAAGTACAAATTTGATTGAGGCATAAGCATATTTATCATGCTTGATCATGTGTTGCAGTGTGTATGAGCAGTTATGAAGGTGAAAATATGTTCACAAGTTGATTTGGTTAACTTCCCCTCATTTCATTTCACCCCCCACAACATACTCACTAATTTCCTCATTATCCCACCATTTGCTAAGAAAATACACTTTTCCCTTCATTTTCACCCTTTCCCTTGGTTTCACACATTTTTCCTAGAAAATTTACCCTCTAAACTCATTTCCATACCTCAAAACCCATTTTCCCTAGTATGAAACCCTTTTTCCCTTGAAAGATCACTTTCCCCTTGTACGTTCCCTAAAAACCAATAAAACCCCTTTAAACATAAGTTTTGTTAAACCCTACTTTATTTAAATCAACTCTGCAAATCTCCTTTTTCCCGATATAAGAACTCTTTTAACCCACCACCCTTGGTGTGGTTAAACAAACCCCGTCGTTGTTAACCTTGGTCTCATTCCATAAACCTGTGCATTATGTTTTAACCCGCTTATGTTTAAACCCCACTTATTCATTAACATAATTACAAATCCTTTGTAATTATTCCCCGGGCCCTGCTAATCTTAGCACTTGTTCCCTCTGTGCATCTTGACCGTGTGATAGCCGTTAGATCATCCACTCCCAAATCCAACGACCCACAACAATATCGCGTGGTCCTGATCTCCTATCTTTACCTACCCTAGAGCACATGAAATTCATGGTTTTGCTCGGGCCCCTTGTGATTACATGGTAGCTCCATGTTAACTCACGTGCCCTTAGAGAAAAACCACCCCACAGCCAAAAGTGGTGCGATGAGCCTCTGAAACCACTCCCCGCGTACGATAAAACCATCCACTGTTCACTTAAACCTTCTGCGCCAAATTTTAAAAGTTTCCCGTTTAAATGTTGAAACCCTCACTTTCGCTCTTTTCACTCGTTTACACAGTAAAACTCATATAATCCTTCTTGTGCTACCCTGAGCCTCTGCAACCTAATTTGACCTCTGACTAAATTTCAAGCACTACCAGGACTCCGTCCATACACTATCTTGTTCGTTGAAGCCATTTCGGCCCTCCCAGTCATCCTGTGTTTTTCTTAATATTTTTTGTATTTTGCAGGCAATCATATAAAACCTATTTGTTCCAAATTCTCTTAGGAAATGAATTCAAAAGCCTTTATGCAGTTAAAAGACAATTATTATTTACACAGAAAAAATGTTATTTACACAGTAATGGTTAAAACGAAGAAGAAATCCTTTACACAAAGACAATAACTGTTAAACAGAGGAGGCAGATAAAGACATACAGTTAAAAGACAAATAAACGAAATATAAAGAAATATGATCAATATACAACTACCTGATACTGAGACATGTAAAAAATAAATGATTTACTGTTGAAATACGTAGTAAAAAATTGAAATGTTCAGTAAAAGTAAAAAGCACAGTAAAGGTTATTGACAGGTCAACAAGGTCAAAGAGTATCAGATGGAAGTGTATCGGATGAAAGGTCATAAATAAATATGACATCCAGCGTGAAGATCAAATAGCCAAGCAACTTAAAAGGCAAACGATCAAAGACCAAAGCCAGCAGAACCTAAATAACAGGGACAACAAGCATCAGTTCAATAGTTGTCTCTATCTTCATGCAGGAAGATATTTCCTTTTCCTTGAATAAATCTATTTTTGTAAAAATAGTTTGGGATATTTTCTTAGTTCTATTGATTTATAAATAACTCTCCTTACAAGTTATTATAGGTTCACCATTGAACTAGGTTTACCATTGAAAGAGAGTTGCACTCTTCATGAAGAATTTCAAAACACTTGATGTACTTGACTTTTCTCTACCCTTAATACAAAGCAAAGGATTATGAATTCACTTTTAAACAGTTTTTGTTTCCTGTAAGTTTTTCCAGTAACACTCATTATGTTTTTCTTCATATTCTTATGTCTTATAGAGATACTTAGGTAGGAATAATTGTGTTTCAATCTATTCCTATAAGCTTCTGAAGTGATAACCTATAAAAAGAATGGATTAATGGACTGTCTATTTAATTAATTCCCTCTAAATCAATAAATCATCAGCATCTTATTGTAAGCATAAGCATATTATCTCGAACCTTCTGAACATTGATCAGAGGTTTTCATACTTATGATTATTTAATTTTCTATCTAAAATTTGTGATAATGATATTATTTTTTGTTTCTGCTCACCACTATTCAAGCTATTTCACTGTGTGAACTATTATTGAAGCCCTCTGCTTTGGCATTAATATTATCCAAAAGGTTAGGCATTACAATGTTACATCTATTTCATTTATTGGTCTTCCAAATTAAAAGAAAAACCCCAAAACAATTACCTTAGATGCTATGGCTTGATAGTTGACCATTATCAACTTAGAGGTACAACACTCAGCTGAACATGCAAGAGGTTGTTTGACTGCTTGAAATAAATGTGCATTTCTGGCTAGGAGCTAGGCTAACTACCGAGGATATTTGCACAATTTCTAGGCAGAGCAGCGGACTGTTGCCCAGATTTGTGCAAATTCTAGGTTGAGTAACCTTGCTGGGGAAATTTGCACAAATGTTTCTAGGAGTGTTGGCACGTAGGATTGTGCAATCCTAGAGCCTAGAAGGCTACTAGAGAGGATTGTGCAATTTCTGGAGGGAAGGCTAGTTTTCCTCCAGAAATGCACAATTTTCAAGGGGAAGTTGTTCAGCCTGCAGCTACATCAAGTCCGGGTGAGCGGCGTGTGACGGGAATGGATCAAGCTATGAGCAAAAGGCTACCTTTGTGTAAGAAAGACATTGAAGCTTGTGAACATGACGAAGCAAGGCAAGCTACTGTGAAGGTTGGAAGGGAGGCTCCAAAACGAGGCTAAGGAAAAATTTTGGAGGGTGGTTGTAGCTGCTACAACACCACATGACGAAAAGAAGACTCTATAAATAATGTGGCAAGTCCATGGATTATTACTTTAGTCTGAATTAATTATAGAAATAGCCTCTTACATTACAACCTCTCACTGCCAAAAAAAAGAAATTCTAAATTTCCCCCTAAAATCTTTAGCTTATGTTTATATGCCTTCAAACGGTAATTCAATGCATCAAATCATATAATTTTTTACTAATTGTTCACTAAAATATCAATTTGATGATATAGTTGTGTTGGAGGACTTAGCATCTCTCATTATGTGTTCTCTCATATTACCTTGTAAATATAAATATGCTTTCTGCATTGGTTCTCCAATACTTTCATTCTATAATCTAACTTGATTATGAATGACACAATTTTCTTGTAAACAATCGTACATGGTGTCCAAATTATCAGTTATTATAGTAACACCATTTTCATGAGATACCTGTCTTCATAGAACATTAGTTCACTTTTAGTTTCATATATCTATATATATATATATATATATATATATATATATATATATAATATAATATTATATATATTATTATATATATATATATATATATATATAATATATATATAGATAAGTATTATATGTATATTCATACATATACATATACTTATACATATGCATATATTTGACATCACTACTCGCAACAAGTTCTTTTTCATTGGTCCAACAAGTCAAGAATAATTAACTTTTGCATGTAGGCTGAGGTAATACAATGATTTGAAAATGTAGCTCCTACCATGATTTCAATGACCACATAGGAAATAACATGATAAAATATATCAAGAATGGATGAATTTCCATCCATTTAGTATGATAGGTCACTTCTAGATTACCTCTTTAGTCAAATTAGTATCGAATAAGAAATATTCCCATGCTAACTATATTGAGCCTTTCAAATGATATTACACATGAGGTAACCTAGATGGAAGAGAGTATTTTTTTTTAATTTATTGTTTCCTTTTTCCCAGATGGAATAGTCCCACATTGCTTTATATATGAGGCTTTGACTAGCTTGTTGATGTGTCATGCACAACATTATCCACCACGAGTTATTATGTGAGTGATTTGGCATATGTATGATATGTGGTTGGGTTATGACTTTAATGTTTGACATCAAAATTAGAAGATGGCTTGATATTTAGTTGGTTTATGTCTCTAATCATTGGCAACAGAATTCATGTAAAGACCCAATATTTTTATCTTTTAACAAAACATAAATTTCCTAGGGAACCCACCCACTCAATGACTCTTTTAGGTGGAGGGGGGGGGGTGGTGGTGGGGGGTTCAATGATATTTTTTGAAAAACAACCTGAAGGGCAGGAATCCATACATTTGAAACGAATGGCATAAAATTTCAAACACCCCCTGTCTCACCCTATTTTAATGATTAAGCATATTTGAGAGTCCTTAATCCTCCTAGCCATTAATCAATGTTGTTTTTTTCGATAGAAGGTGATCACCATGAAATACCACAACATCCAAATTTGGTTTAGATAAAAAAAAATTAAGCAATTCCTTGCACTAGCATAGTTAGCTAGTTTTCCATTTCAAATACCATGTCAATTGCTTTAAAGTTTAATTTATCTTCAAAAGCCATAAAAATTTCTTCTATATATCAATTATAATTCTAATCCAAACTAAATTGGAACTACCACACCCACCAGGTTCTCATATTTGACTTTCTCAAAGCCTACTTCTTCAGTCATTATAGTGAACGTTTCATGATATGCAAATGTGTGTACGTTCTCCACTAAATATTGATAAGATACTTGATCCCTAACAAAAAAAATTGAACCAATGGAATAAATAAAAATTATTAAAATTCATATAATTCTTGAAAACCAAGGATGTTGACATGGCTCAACTTAGGACACATAAATCATCCACCCCACCTTAAAATTTTTTATGCTTCACTCGTAACGTTTTCTATGTGTGTTACATTTCTTATTCCAAAGGAAATAGTGTAATCACCCATTGTACATATTCAATTTTAATTTCTTCTACATCGCCTTTCATCCATATTAGTGAATGAGCCTCTCCCAACCCATTAGAAATTGCATGTCTTCTATCAACATCCAACATGGTCAATACCATAGATAAAGACTCGAGTCTCATCTTCAACATCTTCATCCACTGCAACACTTGAGATATTTTGATGTTCAAGGTTATGGCTAGATTTTAAAATTGTAAATGCAATATCTCCTATTCCACCAGCTACATCAAGATGTTGCATTCCTAGAACTGGACTCAATTTTGAGACAGGTATATGACCATGTCTTCCAAAAACCATGAAGACAAACACTCATTATATCATTCATGATGTCATATTTTGAGGAAACATTGTTGAGGACATCATAACCATTATTCCCTTCTCCTCTTTAGGTACTCCTTTAAAGCCAAAGGTAGTGGCATGAGAATGCAAGCACATTGTAAGAGCCATGGGCATGTTAAATTATGAAACTACGGTCAAAATCCACTTTGGGAATCTCATTTGATGCAGATGATGATTGCATTCAATTTTGCCTTTTGAGAGGACCAAAATCAACCTAAAGATCACACAAACTAGATAAGGGGAAGTGTACTGATGAAGGAAATCCCACACATGCACATTTGGACAAGGTCAGCCCTAAAGAAAATTGGGCACCCGTGGAAACTTATAAATAAAAGTGACCTCAAGCTAATTTGGACATCACCAATCATCTTCTTCTTCTCTTCTTCATTGATTGGCTGACATACATCTAAGGCGGGGATGACAATAGATGTTTGCAAAAGTCTAGAATTACAGGGTCTGAGGCTCGCATGTGTTTTAGCTTCTTTGGATTACAGTCACATGCATGACACAGGGAAAATTTGACCACAGTCATTGGCTTATATGCATCAAGGGAGTGACTAAAAGCCTTTAGTCACTCTCACAACTCCTCCTGCATGAGATTGAGAAGTTTGACTCATATTTGACCGAACACCAAAGTTGACCGCAATTGACAGTAGACAGGAGAGGTTGTCTCATATATATTTTGATGTTGTAAACTTATTTCTGAATGTTATTGATTTCTTTTGTTGATAATATTGTATTGGGCTCATTGTACTATCTATTGAACATTTTATGACAATCTAATAGAAGAACAATTTTAAAGGGTTTTCCCTCTTGTTTGGATTTTCCTTGGTCTTTGATCAAACCTCATTTCTCTTGTTGATGTGTTGATTTTATCCTTTTTCATTTCATTTATTGTTCTATCTACAATTACCTATTGATGAAAGGAAAGAGTAATTGTGAATGAAAATATTCCTAATTGAAGTATTCAATTGGGCTAAAGTAATTGAAAAAACATAGAAAAATATGAAAATTTAACATGGTTTCAAAGCTAAGGTGAAGGACAAGCCCTAAAGGAGACAAGCATTAAATCAATCATCTTTGGGAAAGTTCAAGGTGCCAACCTAGTCAAGTAAATATGTATTCCTTCATCAAGGAAAATGAGAAGTTAGATGACTCATCCATTTTGCTGCATGGAAAGTCAGGTTGGAGATCATAGATGATAACAATGAAGTTTTGGACTACATTCAAGGGAAAGTACATGACGTCCAGATAATTCTTCCACTACTTCTAAGAACAAGCACAAGAAAGGTGAGTTAAAAGCAAAGAAAAACATATCTTATGGTTTACAACATAATTTACTTGCATATGTTGGAAAATTAGGAAGGTCTACAAACATGTATGATAAGGTAGTTGGCATGTATCAACACAACAATTTTATTGAAATAATCTCCTTGAAAGATAAACTCAAAGACAAAAAGATGAAAAAACAAGATTCTGTGCAATCATACATAATGAGGATATAGCATCTTAGATATCAATTGCAAAGAGTTGGGGAATTTCTGCTTGACATGGAATTGGTGATTGTGACTCTACGAGGTCTCCCTCCTATTTGTGAAACCTTCATTACTACTATAAGGAAAAACAATGGCCTCCCATCATTTGATGAAATTGTTGGAAACCTCACTAAAAAAGAACCAAGGATGATATAAAGAGGAAAGATTCAAAAGCATGAAGAAGGAGAGTGTGTTGCATTTATCACTCGTGACAAGAAGAACAAGAAAGCAAAAGGAGGTCCATCAAATTCAAGAAATCCTCCTCCTCGATATCCAAATAGAAGGAAGGAGTTTTGCACATCAAATGCTAAAATTGTCATAAGAATGGCTATTATACTCAATATTTCCCCGAGAAGAATAATGGACCATGCTACAATACTAGAAGAAACAACAAGTTCAATGATCAAAGAAGGAGAGATGATCGAAGGAATGATCACAATGAAATAGATGAAATAATAATAAAATATGCTCCAAGTGATCATGAAGAATATCATCATCCACAAAAGAAGTCAAAATTCTCCAGGTATGACAAAAATGTTGCTAATTAATCTTAATATACTCTTATTTCTGGCCTTACTAGTTCATCTCCTCCATATTTGTGGGATAGTTGGTTGGTTGATAGTGGGGTCACTCATCACAATGATACTCCAGAAAGTGGGGGAAGATTATGGTGATATATTTTCACCTGTGGCTCGATATATAACCATAGATTCGATCGCTTCCCTTGTCACAAGTCAAGCATGGACATGAAGACTGCATTCCTACAATGAATGTTACAAGAAGAAGTGTATGTTGAGCATCCATATGGATTTGAAGTAGAGGATAGAAAGACACATGTTTGCAGGTTGAAGAAGGCATTATATGGTTTGAAGCAATCCCCCAGAGCATCATACACCCACATAGACATTTATTTAGTTAATTTGGGATTCACAAGAACCAATGTCAATCCCAACCTCTATTTCAAGGTAGTCCAAGGTATGTTGTTGATTTTGGTTTTATATATTAACAATCTATTCTTGAAAGGTAGTGAGCCCCTGACTATCGAGTGTAAGAGGGAGCTAGCCTCTAAAGCCAAGATGAAGGACCTTGGACTCATGTATTATTTTCTAGGCCTTGAGTTCTGGAAAAGGCCCAATGAGATTTCCCTTTCACAAGGAAGATATATTGTGAAGCTGGTGGAAAGATTTGGAATGACAGAATGCAAGTCAATATCCACACCGATGGAAATTAACTTCAAGAATCTATGTGGAGAAGTTCCAGGAGATGATTTGGCAAATCCATTTGAGTATATACAATTGATTGGGGCTCTAATGTTACTAGTGAACACCCATTTGAACATATACTATGCAATGAATACGTTTAGTCAATTCATGGTTGAGCCTCTCCATGCACACTGGATCACTGCCAAACAAATTTTGAGATATTTGCATGGGACGATCACACTTGGTTTGAGATATTTTGTTGGAGATGTTTGACTTCATAGATACATTGATGTTGACTAGGCAAGAAACATTATCAACAAGAAGAGTACATATGGATGTTATTTTATCCTTGGAGTTACCATGATATCATGGATGAGAAAGAAGTAAAAGTTTGTGCCATTGAGTACCATCGAAGGAGATTATATTGTCGCTAACATGGCTAGCTGTGAGCATTTTGGTTGAGGAAGTTATTTTAAGAGCTATTTGAGAAGTTCCTAGATATTACAATGATATATCGTGACAACAAAAGAGGGATCCATCAGACATATAATCCCATATTTCATGACAAGTCCAACAACATAGAGATTCGATATCACATCATTTAAAACATGGTTCAGAGAGGAGCCATTAGACTCCATCACATATCGATAGATGAGCACATTGAAAATATTCTCAACAAAGCTTTGTCAAAAGGGAAGTTTTTTGTCTTCAGAGAGCGACTTGGACTGATGGATGTGACCCCTCCTTATAAGAGGCATCTCTTATCGAGGAAATTGACCCAACTCTTACTCCATGTTTGAGCTCCTAGGGTGTGGAATTGAGAAAGAGGGCTCTTAGGGTTGAGGGATCTCTAGACAATAGGGTATCACCCCTATCTATTACCCACGACGTTGGAGATTTTTCTCCCCTATCTTTGTCATTATAGGGTATACCCTAGTTGGAATCATACCCACAAGTCAGGCTTGTTGGGATTGTTCCTCCCTGTCTGGCCAATAGGTTGAGGAGGCTTAGGGGCTTGTGATCCTTACCTTTTGGTAAGTCAAGTATATTTCACAAGCTCAGATTATTATACAATTGTTCTACCACATGACTCTTGAGGGTCAGTTTTTGGAAGATCAATAGTAAATAGGTGGGTTGAGATGTGCTCCCCTATATCACGTATTTCTCGATATGGAGTCAAAGATATTTAGCTCCCTCATGAGATTCCGGGTTGAGATGTACTCTTTGATGTGGTTTCAGATGGAGATATTCTCTCCAAAGATGTAGAGGGTGGTAGCATTAGATCCTCAATGATTCTTCTTCTTTATATTCTAGAAATTTTCAACAAATAGATTTGATCAGAGACGAGACATGATATGATGGCAAGAGTGATGATCAATGGTCAGATATTGACAAGTGGAATTCTCCCTAGTTGAGAGGGAGTGTTAAATTATGAAACTATAGACAAATTTAACTTTGGGAAACCCATTTTATGGATAATATTATTGCATTTAATTCCTCTTTTTGAGAGGACCAAAATTGACCTAAATGTCACTCAAATAGGATAAGGGGAAGTGTACTTATGAATGAAATCCCACACATGCACATTTGGACAAGGTCAACCCTAAAGAAAATTGGTCACCCATGAAAACCTATTAATACAAGTGACCTAAAACTCATTTGGACATCATGAAGTATATTTTTATTTTCTTCTTCATTGATTTCCTCATACAGGTCTAAGGAAGGGATGACAACAAAAGCTCATAAAATTCTGAAATTACAGGGTTCGAGCCTCGCATATGTTTTAGGGTTTTTGGATTACAATCACAATCACGACACAAGGAAAACGTAACCATAGTCACTAGCTTGCAGGCATCAAGGAAGCAACTGAAATGCTTGACTCACTCGCACAACTCCTCCTGCATGCAACTGGGAAATTTGACTCAGATTTGACGGAAGACCAAAGTTAACCATAGTTAACCATAGATGGGAAAAATTATCTCTTGATATATTTTGATGTTGGAAACTTATTTATGAATGTTATTGGGTTGTTTTGATGATAATTTTGTATTGGGCTCATTGTACTCTTTGTTGAACATTTTATGACAATCAAAGAGAAGAATAATTTCAAAGGGTTTTCCACCTTGTGGGGTTTTTCCCTAGTATTTGACCAAACCTAGTGTCTCTTGTTGATGTGTTGATTGTCTCCTTTGTCATTTAATTTATCATTGTCTCCTCAATTATTGTTTATGAATGGAAAGGCTAATTCTGAATGGAAAGATAGCTAATTGAAGTATTGAATTGGGCTAAAGTAATTTATACAGCATAGAAAATTGTAAACATTTAACAGGGCATCGAGTAGGAGGAGAGAAAATGAATTAATTATATATATTTTCATATAATAAAGATTAATTTCATTTCTTTTGCAGTTCAGTATGTGTCTTAAGGAGTAGAAACAACCTGACAAGCCTCGTTATTCAACTTCAAATACACATTTATATACTCTGGTCAGTTTATTTTACAAAAGGATCCAAACCCCTATGTAGGGGGCGTCCAACTTCTATACTTAGAATCACATCTTTGGGATGAAGAAATAAAGGTTGGGGAGCTAAGAAACCACTAGAAAAAGATATGACCACTGCATTGTGGATCAAGGTAGAGAACCCTAAGCATCCTCTTCTAGGATTAACAAGTAGCACATATTTGGAAGCAAAGACAAGAATAATATATTATCCATTTTAAGGATATGTTCAAATTTTTATAAGAAGAGGCCATATAAGCATGCTAGAGGAGATTCCAAGCCTTACCTTAGAAATTAAAACTAAAATAGTATCATTCCTTCACCAAGTTACACAATTCTTTATGAAGGAAGTCCCTATACAAGAGGATCTTATAGAGGCTAGCTGCATAATGTGTTGGACTAAGGTTCAATCATCTATTGTTGTTGTGACTAACAAAACATGTCATCTAGGAATATTATTCTAAAGAATGGAAAATTTTATAGGATACATCAAGATTTTATCAACCATAAGAGTTACCAATGTACATTGCATGGGATGCTAGACAAGTTTCCAAAGAAATGCAAAAGTAGTGTAACCAAAAAGAGTAGCATAAGGACCAAGAAGACTAGAAAAGGTTCACTTGTATATGAATGGAAAAACATATATGCAAGGGGGTATGATGGGCCCTTATAATGTATGCTTAAAGTCCATCCAAAACCTCTACCCAGCTTCAAAACATGTATTCCTGACCATGTTAGTTATGCATTTTGATTATTTATATGTTATGCCTTGTGTTCAGTCAATGTATACATGATTTAATCATACTAATGATTGTCATGAACTTTTGGTGGCCTTAGGTAATTTGAATATGTTTTTTGGGAGAAACGAGTCCTGTCTTGGAACCATACTAAAAATATAAGGAATTTGTTACCTCAGCTACCAATATTAAACTCTAAGATTTCTTAAATATAGGCTTTATTAACAATCAGGAATATATGTCACTATGCAACAAATTCAAAGAGAGAAATTTCCAATCATTTACATATTTTTGGAGTTAAATCATCCCTCCCATTAAGGAGGTTGTTTCCTAAGAATTTTGCATAAGGAGACTTGAGGCTAGGAATGGGGTAAGAGAAAAAGCATTGTTTTGACTATATTGTTTCAAAATCACCAATCTGTGTAGCCAATTTCATCTCCCTATCAATTCTCTTCTTACTTCGGTTCACCTTATTGACAGCACGGTGTTCTAGTAACATCTTATCCTCATTGGCACAATTATCTATCAGCCCTTGCATTCCTTCTACTACCTTCTGATCCTGTAATAACTTCATGCAGGTCTGCATAAATGATTTTAACACAGTGGGACTTGAATCTTGTGTCACAGTAACTTTGTCAGGTTATTCTTTTTGTGGTACTAATGGTATCTGATTCTGAGACAAAGAAGCACTTGGATCCATAAAACTTTTTCTTTCCTCCATGAATGTCTCTTTTTCTCTTTGTAGATCAAATCCAACAATATTCTCACTAGCTTTTTGAAACAATAGATCTGATTCTGGCTGGTTGCCTTCAACTTTGTCTTCACCAATGGCTACACCACTTTGTGTGACTATATTGATACTAGGATCGTCTTCACGTGGTTTGGATCTCATCATCTTAATGTTATTTTTTGGTTGTTGGTTCTTCTTCTCCTACATTTTCGCTATTAAGTTCGGGCAATCTTCTATAACATAATCAAATTGTCGACATTAATGACAAGATGGGTGAGTTGGGTTCTGACAGTCATGCACAAAGTGGCCTGGTTCTCTATAGTTGTAACAAATAATCTGGCCCTGACCTCTTCCAACTCCTCCTCCTTATGCTCTTCCCTTTCCTTGGAATCCTCCACAAGTTGTAGGTGAGACTTGATTGTTATGCATGTGGTTTTTAGCTCGCATCCTATATAGTGGAGTCTTTTCCATCATTAGTTCATAGCTTCTGCAATTCCTTTCATCATGACCAACCAACTTACAAAAGTTACAAGAGAGTTTCTTTGGAGACTGTATAAATGTCTTTAGTAGAGAATAATTAAATGTTGATTGTTTTCTTGATACTTGGCAGATGCTACACTAGCCACTGGCATCAGTGCTTGATCCAGTCAAATATTTTGGCTTCAGTGGGTTAGGACCTCCCGTAGCTATATAATCGCAGAATATAAGGAAATGATCTTTATGATGACCTTCAGCATTACACTTTGTGCATCAAACTTCAAAATGGGTTTCTGATTTAACCTTCTTTCCATTCTTCAAATATTATAACTCCATATGCATGCTTTCTAACTGCGACTGGATTTGTTGAACTCCTATATTTGTATCTTAGATCGGCGAAGCTTCTATATTCATTGTGATTTCCAATGCTTTGGCTTAAGACCCAATCTCCTGTTGAGTTGACGACAGTCTTAAGTGAGGTAATAACAAAGCTATATACCAGTCCCTATGTTGTTCATCAAGAATCTGAAGATTAGTCTAGTTCAGTAAGAACTTCAGTTGCTAATCTATATCCCATGCAGACTCATTAACCCTCTTCTTGATTTCCTTTATTTCAGTCACACACTGAGCTTGCAACTTTGGCTTCCGACACTCTCCATTCAATGCATCCTCCGTGTTATCTAACAAAGCAGTCATATGAGTTGTACTATATCTAATGTACCAGGTAGGCGCTTTGTCCTATAGTGCCATAACCAGTTGTGCTTTCTTCATGTCATCATCATAGAGAAGACCCCTATGTAGACTCAGAGGACGTTGATTCTTCCTTTTCTCATATGGCGACAAAATAAAAGTGTGAGAGGCGCATGTAAGAAGCACAAATTTGATAAGTTCGTCAGCCTGAAGGCCATGGTCCTCACTTAGGGGGATCTTGATGAAATTGGAGATATTATCAAGTCCACAACATAAGATATTTGGGGCCACATTGAGGAGTAGTACCAGTCCATATTAACAAAGGTCCAAGAGGGCCTCAAAGAATTATAGGTTTAGGTGAGGTAGGTTCAAGTGAGCATGGTTCAAGCGAGCATGGAACCAATGCCATCGGGCAGTGTGGAGTTGGTACTCACTTCAGAGCTTTGCATTGTATCCTTTCCTAATCGATCATTACACCTGAATGATGCCACAGAGAGGGAGACCATGCAGCCGTCTAAGAATGTAAGCATTAACCTCGCAGAACTACCCCTACACACATTGCATGAGCTACACCAAGGTGTAGAAGATGAGCTTAAGGTGTAAGAGAAATGGGATCTCATGGTGATCAAAGATGTGTAGATCACCAGTCAACAGATGTGCAATAAAAAGCACAAACCTCTCCAAGATCGCAATTAGGCAGCTACGAGAAGGGCACAATTGGAGTAGGCCATTTCCAAAGATTGCAATGAGCTTCCAAAGATCCAAATTCAGTCTAAGGCTGCTTTAGAAGACAAAGTGCAATAGCTGGCCAATTAATTCAGAGAATCGAAGGCATGGGTGGATAAAGTTCTCTTTGATCCGCAAATGAAAATTACTGAGCTTCAATTGAAGTTGCATCCCAC
The DNA here is from genome assembly GCA_000404065.3 of Pinus taeda. Taxonomy (NCBI): domain Eukaryota; kingdom Viridiplantae; phylum Streptophyta; class Pinopsida; order Pinales; family Pinaceae; genus Pinus; species Pinus taeda. Next base: position 54,540 of record APFE030027104.1, read on the forward strand.
CACGCCACCAGAGATCCGAGAATAGCGTGAGTTCATCAGAACAGATAGGGAAAATAATGACGGCACAATCAAGGATTGTAGACAACTCTTCGAAGAAATGATAGAACTATGTGCCTCACTACAAGAGGACCCACAGGTGAAAAATGTTGAATTAGCCATCCAGGATAAGCAACTATAGTATGACGAGATAAAAGGCAATGACACTCACCTTGGCCCCTGTGCAACGGTTCTCCCAGTAGTAGATACATCAGAATCAAAGGAAATATAGAATGTAAAGAAAAGAGGAATATAGTGAGATAAAGTTTGAACAAGAGAAAAATAAGAAATTATGCACATTGTTTTCATTATAATCTAAATTATATAATGATACCGATAATTTGTAATATATATGTACCTAATCTGCAATTGGGTTTCCATGATTATACAATATAGGTAGTAGAAAATGATCGTCTTGCTCAAGTAATGTAAACAAAAAAATAAGTCGAGCAATAATCGCAAAGAGGAATGGAAATAGAAAATGGTAAGATGTTTTACTTTATTATTGTTGTTAAAAAAAATATTAATTTGTCAAAAATTTCAGTCAAAAGGGTATTTTCTACGTTAAGAAAAGGGATGTGTTATAATATATTTTTAACAAATCTCCTGGATAGATTATATTAATATTAATAAAAAAAGGTAATTGTACATGAACTTCATATGCCTGAAAACAAATACTTAAGAAGCAATCCTTCATATTATACTACCAACCAATGCCATACAATATAGAATACATATTGTCCACATAATGACACCATGTCAGTGCCTCAATACACTTAAATCCAATGAATCCATCAATATAAAATGGAAACCAAAAGATAACAGTGATAACATAAAAACATGGCATAACAAAATATAATAGAGCACTCAAGTAGACAACATCTACCCACACGAAAAATAGAACCATCCAACAGTCAAACATTGAGCAATCAATTGAACAACATCTACTTAAACGAAAAATCAAAACATCCAACAATTGAAAAACAAAACCCCTGATCATCAGCATCCATCCATTATATAGGGATGGTATTCCATATCCATCTCACATAATCTTCCACCAGCTCACCTAGATGAACGATCCTCATACATGTAAAGCCTCAACCATCTGTCACACCATACCTAGCTGAATGTCAACCTTGGTCCATATCTAATTGACCTACACCATTTCAAGGTACCTTATCGATTGAGGAAGATTTAGTTACTGCACAGTAATATTTGGCCTTTATCACACATCTGCATGGTCTATTAGGCCTTTATGTAGTGTCAATCCTATACAATGTGGTACCCCCATACTTAGGGAAGATTTCAAAAAAATACCCTCATCTCTTCTTTACCACAACAATCGCCCAACATTATTTCATCCCCGAGCTACTCTATCACTGTTTTTCACTAAAGGAAGGGAGGAATTTTTATTTTTTTCTATAAAGGTTGGAAAAATACTGAAAAGGGGGGTGAATCAGTGTTTTAAAAAACTCACAATAATAATTTCTTTTTTGAAATGTATATGCGACTTGACTAAACACAACTAGTGTATATACGCGAGTGTTGTAAAAGAAACTAGTGTATCCTCAATAAACTTGTAAAACAACAAATTATTTATCTGTTAAACTTTGAATGCGAATGTATGAGGTTTATTAGGCATTTGATAAGAAGTAAATAGATTCAGAAGAACAGAATACATTATCACACATAAGTAAACAAACGTGAACAACAGGATTTAAGGTGGAAACCCAATGAGGGAGAAAACCACTATTGTTGTCATCTCAGTCTTCAAAACTTATTAATATCAAAAACTTCTTACATTCTTGTACTAGTGCATACTCATACTAATACGTAGGCACCCAAATCCTAAAGGCTACAACCTTCACTCATTCTCGAGCTCCTACTGGAAGGGAGATCCAACCCCCTGATTTGATCACCAGCTACTACTAGTAGGAAGCTTTGACTTCCTCACTAAAGGCTCCAACCCTCAACTACATCCATGGACCACGTTTCATCAAATTTTTAGAATAGATCCAATATCAACACTTATGCTCAATCATCACTGTAATACGATCATCAATCTTTGACACACAGAATCAACATATCACTAAAACCCAAACAACTAATACATAATCAAAACTTAATCAATCAATAGGAACAATTATATCACTATAACCAATACACATAATTGAACTCAGAATGTTGCATCAACACACAGAATCCACTGCAACTCTAATAATTCATTTTCAAAAACGTATATGCTACTTCACTTAACACAACCCGCTTGCATACGTGCTTTTCTGTATAAACTTGACTACTACAATTCTGAAAAAGGAACAATGAATCATGCTCAGATCTACTACAACAATCTGAACCAATCACATAACTGTCTCTAATGTTCAATCATAATCAACAAGTAATCTTAACATTCATCAATAAATTCATAACCACATTCAACTTCATCATTCAATCAGATCTACTTCACAAATTATCACTCAACCCAGATCAACATGAGGACATCATTGATAGACAACGAAGAAACAAAAACACTAATAAGGTTGATCAATAATTTATGAACAGAAACCCCTTACTTTATATATGCGACTTTGAAGAAGTGAACCCACATGTATATGCACTTTTCCTGAAACCAACCATCATATAGATCTGCAAATTTTGACCTAAAATCACTCAACTCTTCAGAACTTCAAAAAGACCCAGATCATAATAATAAGAGATAAAAACATGCGTGAGTACTTAGATCTAGTCAATCCATGAGCAGATCATACAATGAAAACTCATTTCAGGTCTCATGATCTTGATCCATCATTGTATTCATCAGTGCCTAATTATTTCATATCAATGTGACAATTATGGCCCTTACAATGAAAATATACTTGATATTGAAGTATTCATCAAAAATCCTTTTACTTGCACATTGTAGCACTTTTATCTTCACCTCTTTATATAGTTTAAATCTTGTCCAATACCACGGGTCAAAACTACATTAGTGCCAGTGGTAATCTTTGAAGGGATCAATGTTCGTTGTTGCACTAATTAATATGGGCCAATACCATGGTAAGGACCCCTAGTATTTAGAATACCATAGTGCCAAAACCATATGTTACTTTTCTTCACTAAACTCACATGCATATGTGGCTTGGCTTAACAGAACCTGCATATAGTTCTTGAACTTCCAATTTTATCATTCCTCTGAACTAAATCTTCTGAACTGTCATGCATTCTATCACATATTTATTCATTCTAGTATTCTGTTGTATTCATTTTGTCGCCTCTGAACTGACCTGTGAATTATGTTACAAGTGAGTTTCCACCAAGGACAACACCTGCATCATAATGCCAACAATATCCCCCTTTGGACTTGATGGCAACCACGTTTGTGTTTGGTCACCACAACCTGTAAATAACATTAATCCAAGCACCAATATTTTTAAAACATCAAGCTACTCTACAAACACCAAGAAACTCTCCCCCTTTGACATCAAGGGAAAAGGGCTAACCAGTGTTAAATGAAGACTTCCATATATGAATCGCTGAATATGAATATTGACCATGCTCCCCATGAGCACATGTTGAATTCTTTGATCATGTTCCCCTTGAGCACATGCCGAAATATCTAAAAGATGTAAAATGAAGTACATGACTCTATGACTCAACTGAATATGACCTTCCTATCACCAGGGACCCATATTACATCAATCACCCAACCAAGTGGGATTACATTTAAACACAACCACCCAACCAAGTGGGATTACATATTTGACATGATCCCAAAAGTCCATACATGACTGAATATGACGATTATTACATTATAGGTCTTTACATGTCCTTTACATCAAATGATATACGTGATGTTTATAACAAATACCAAAAGATCTTAAAAGTAGAAAAATTCAGCAACCAGAATGCCAATAATGCATTATATTCTGCAAGGCTAATGCCCTCCCCGAACTTGTGCTACCTATTCATTTTCAAAAACTCATTCATCAAAGCATATTCATCAATTAGATAAATATCAATGAGGAAAACATAACTCAATACCATATCAACAGACTATACCCATTAACACAAGACCAAGAGAAATCAAATCATAACTGTCAAAAGCATGTCAAAGGTTGATCTTGAGTTTGCCCCACTTTTTTTCTATCAAAGAAACATATAAGCAACTGTCTGCAAAGAAAATCACGTATATACATGACTATACCTCATGAAACCCACGTATAGTTAGAAACCTTCTGAATTTTCATCTGTAGATTGAGCAAACTGAATTAACAGCAAAATGAAGTAGAGACAACTCCTAGTTTATGTCTGAGATATTCAAATGCTTCTCTTGGAAGGGGTTTAGTAAATATATGAGCAACTTGTTCTCTGGAGGGAGCATACTACAATTTAATATTTTATTCAAGAACTTGTTCTCATAGAAATTGATACTTAATAGGAATATGCTTGGTCTTGGAGTGAATAACAAGATTTTTCAAAATACTAATAGCACTTGTATTATCAAATAGGATGGATATAGGTGAAGAACATTTTATTTTTATATTCTATAATGTTTGTATCATCCAGAGAATTTGTATGCAACAAGATGCAATAGCTACATATTCTGATTTCGTTGCAGATAAGGCAATGGAAACTTATTTCTTGCTAAACCAAGATACCAATTGGGGCCCCAAGTAAAATGCACCTCGACTAGTGCTTTTCTGGTCATCAACATTTCCAGCCCAATATGCATCTGTGTATGCATGAAGGGTAAGATCTACATCTTTAGGATACCATAGACCAAAATCTTGGGTTCCTTGGAGATATTTGGATATTCTCTTTACTGCCTGAAGATGTGATTCCTTTGGATTGGCTTGGAAGTGTCCAATAATCCCAACTGCGTCCATGATATCTGGTCTAGTACCTATTAGATAAAGTAGACTGCCAATCATAGACTTGTACTATGGTTGGTTCACTGCAAGAGAATCATCATTAGAACTGAGGCTACATCCTGTCATCATAGGATTACATACATGTTTGCATTCTTCCATCTCATACTTATTTAGAATTTGCCTGAGATTTTTTGTTTGTGAGAGAAAGATGCCATCATTTGCTTGTTGTTACTTGTAGACCAAGTAAATAGGTTAGTTCCCCAAGTAAAGATATATCAAATTCTTGTTGCATAAAGAAGCGAAATTTTGACTCATATATTCTTTCATTATTGCCAAAAATGATATCGTCAACATAAACAACAATAATTAACAGTTTATAACCCACAATTTTGTGTACAAGTTGTTGTATGAGGATCCTTTTTAGAAACCTTATTCTTGAAGATATTTGTCAAGACGATAATAACATGGGAGTAGAGCTTGTTTTAGCCCATATAAATCCTTTTTGAGTTTTCATACAAGGTTTTCATCATTCCCCAAAATGAATCCTTCTCGTTGTTCAATATATACTTCTTTTTGTAGATCTCGATTAAGGAAATAAGATTTTACATCTATTTGATAAAATTTCATTGGGTTGCATTATGTGGTCTCCATCATTGCACTAGGCACATCAAGGGGATCACAGGGGGGTAGTAGCCCCCCTCTACGGGGTATGGGGTCTAAGGTAGTTTCGTGCATGGATTTCTCACATGGTTTTGGGCGTGATAGTTTTTGGTCCATGGTATTTTGTAGATCCAGTCAAGGGAACTATGATTATGTTTTAATCCAAGGTTAATGGATTGGGGTTTATGGATTCTTTGGCTTGTATATATATGTATTGTAACATTGAAGGGAATATAACGAAAAATCAATCTAGAAGTCCCAGTTTTGGGATCCAGGGGAAAATCTCTATGTATATTTATTTTATGTGTTATTCTCTTGCCATTGTTTATTTTCTGTTTTTAGAATTCGTAAGTAGATAATTTATGTACAACTAAAATCATACAACTTTGAAGTTTCAAAAACTTGAAAATGCAAGAAACATTCTTATGGCTTCAAATCTGGATACTAGAGAAAATGTTTCTTCAAAGTCTATACCTTCTTGTTGAGAATAACCTTTACAAACAATTCTGTTTTTGTTTCTAATGACCTCTCCATTATCATTCAACGTATTTTTTAATATACATTTTGTGCCAATAATATTTTTATCATGAGGTCTTGGAACAAATTCCCAAGTATCATTATTTTCAATTTATCAAGTTCTTGATTCATTGCCTTAACCCAACATGCATCTCTACTAGCTTGATTTACATTTTGTGTCTCAATGGTGGATAAGAAAGCTAGATAAATATAATATCCTACAAGTGTTCTTCTTGTTTGTACCCTAGATTCATTTCCTCCTAGAATTTGAGCTTATGGATGATTCTTTTGAACATACCTAGATGAAGCATTTTCTTTGTCTAAAGTATCTTCTTCTACTACTTCATTAGTTTCTTCTTCTATATCATTGCGATTTGATGTGGGAAAGCATTCATCATCATCAACCTCTTTTCTTTATGATACATTTTTGGGCCATGTGCATGCTTCATCAATCACACCATCAATGCATTCAACAATTTTCTGAAGTCACTTATTGTAGCATTTGTATCCTTTACTTCTAGGTGAGTAACCAAGAAGTATTCCTTAATCCGATCTAGCTTCAAACTCACCAAGTTTTTCATCATTATTTTTTATGAGACATTTTCTTCCAGAAACTCCAAAATTATTTACAGTGGCAGGCTTATCATACCAAAGTTCATATGGATTTTTATCACTATTTACATGAACATGAACCTTGTTGAGAATATTTACTGAAGTATGTGTAGCTTCACCCGAAAAGATGTCAAGGGTTCCAGACTCATCAATCATAGCATGAGCCATTTGTTGAATAGTTCTATTCATTCTCTCTACCACGCCATTTTGTTAAGGAATTTTAGCTACAAAAAATTGTTTTTTTATGCCACGTTGTTAACATAAATAAAAAAATTCATCTGATATGTACTTTCCTCCTTGATCAGATCTAAGACATTTGATTTTTAGATCTAATTCACTTTCAACTAATTCATTGAAGACTTTAAATTTATCAAATTCTTCATTGTTTTGTTTCAAAATACCGATCCAACACATTCTAGAAAAGTCATCAATGAATAAGATATAGTATTGTTCTCCACAAGGTAAACTTTTCCTTACTGGTCCATACAAATCAGTATGTATAAGTTCAAGAGGCTTACTTAATTATCCTTCTTTTGCATTGAACTGAACTTTGGTTTGCTTACCGAATTGGCATGACTTACATATGGTTGCTTCTAGTATGGTGATGTACGGTAGATCATGAACAACTTTGAGCCTTCTTGATTTGCTTATTTGAGAGAAGCTTAGATGTCTCAACCTTCTGTTCCATTTCCAGTTTTCTTATACCTTGCCTAGGTAACATTGTTCTTGGCCACCTTTCAATATATGCAAGTTTCTCAAGGTTCTTGTTCCTTTTATTATTGTATTTCCTGTGTCAAGTTCACGAACCACACATTCTTGTGATCAAAATACCACCTCATTTCCTTGACCACACATTTGGCTAACACTCAACAAGTTATTCTTTAATCCATCAACATACATAACATTACCACCTTTAACTTTTTCTTTTACAAAAGTAGAACCTTTATGCTTAATGATAGTAGGTGAGTCATTTCCAAAAGTGACATTATTTTCTTTCTCTAAATCATTATTTAAAATAATTTTATCTTTATCACTTGTCATGTGTTTTGAGCATCCGCTATCAATGTCCATTGATTTTCTTGTCCTTTTGCAAACAAAGCTAGGCCGCAAGTTTCATACTGTAACTCCTTCCTTTTCGATATCTTGGAATTTGTTGATAGTTGTTGCTTTTGAGATTTTGGCTGTAATTTTCTCCTGCATTCAAATTATCCATGTCCAAAGTTATTGTAAACTGAGCATTCAATTTCATCCATAAGAGCTGAGAAGAGATTAGAGGAGTTCTTCTTGACTACTGTCTCATTCCTTTGTTTTCATACTTCTCTAGTCATGATAGTTTTGTATGCAACACATTGAGTAGCCTTATGACAAAAAGTATGACATGAGAAACATTTTCCATTAAAGAAGAAATTTTTGTGACCTTAGAATCTTTTGGTGTTGTTTACCTTTGACTGGTGCTTCTATTGTTTTTCTTCCTTAGATTGGAGTTAACATGATTTACCTGTGGAATTCCTTTATTATTATGTTCAGGACTGAAGCTTTGCTGGCTAGGTTTTGTTGCATTACTGAAGCTTTTATGACTGATTTTTGCTGCATTACTAAAGCTTTGCTGACTGGTTTTTGTTGCGTTGTTGAAGCTTTACTGACTGGATTTTGCTGCATTTAGATAGATTCCGGTGGTGGCTGAAGTCTTTTATGGTTGAGATGTTTCTCCAGTGTATCCAAGACCTGTCTTCATAAGAGGAAAGTGTTGTACCTTGATAATTTCATATAAGGTTTCGGATCCTTTAGAAAATCTAAGATTCAAAGTTTTTATTTTCTCAAGTTCTTTTCTTAGAATTACTACTTCACATTCTAACTTCTCATTATGCTTTTCTTTTTCTATGAGTTCATGCATCAAAGTATCTATCACTACTTTATTTTCTTCCAAGAAAATTTTGAGTTGAGTAATTTCTTCAAAGAAATCCTTTTCTTCTAATGCATCCACAAAGCTATCATTAGACTCATTAGTATTTTTCTCAAAAGCCATGAGTAATTTAAGATCTTGATCAAATTCACCTTCTTCACTATTTGACAGGCCATCACTATCTTCATGAGTATAATAACTTCTCCTATTATCCTTTGTAGAATCCTTCCCTTTGTCATGGTTGCCTTTACGAGGACATTTAGCAGCATAATCACCAACTCTACCAGAGGCAAAAAAATTGAAGGGAAGCTTACCTCTAAACCTTCTAGTGCCCAATTGAAGTTTCTTTAAAAAGTTCACCTCATCTTATTTTGATATGTATCATGATTCCTTGTCTTCCTCCTTTTCTTTTCCTTTTGCAGATGCTTTAAATTCGGCTTCTCTGAATTCAAAGGGACCTCCTTTCCTCATTTCAAACACAGTTAGGATCCCAGAAGTTGAACAACAGTAAGAGTCCGCAGATCCTTCTTCTCTTCAATGGCAGACAGTTTTGACTCCAATTTAGGAGTTAGAGATCTCAATATTTCTCTACTAAAGTAGTGTCCTTTATTTATTCGCCCATATTTTTCATGTGATTACAATCTCATCTATATGTATAAAGAAACTAGCAATACTTTCATCATTATGCATTCTCATAGCTTCATATTGAATTATGAGAGTTTGGAGTTTAGCACTTTTTACCTTGGTATCTCCTTCATAGATTTGGATGCTTTTGTCCCATATTTATTTTTTTGTGTTTAGTTGCATAACTTTAACAAATTATGATTCTATTAGACTTCCCAATAAAGCACTGAGAACTTTGGCATTGGTTTCATACGTCTTCTTTTATGTTGCATCTGTGGCAACTGTAGCTAGATATTGGTAACATCCTTCAACAATTGCCCAAACATTTGCTCCAAAAGACTGAAGATATGATCTGGTTCTTGTCCTCCAGTATATAAAATTACTTCCATTGAAGATTGGTGGTCTGATAGATGTCAATCCATTCTGATTTCTCATCTTGGAGGATCTTCCTTCAAGAGATCAATCTTCTTTTGAAGGACCTGCTCTTATGCCAATCGTTGGAAAAGTACTGAGAGGGGATGGTGAATCAGTATTTTAAAAAAATCACAATAATGATTTTCTTTTCTGAAATGTATACGTGACTTGAATGAACCCAACTAGCATATATACATGTCTCTTGTAAAAGAAACTAGCATATGCTCAGAAAACTTGTAAAACAGCTAATTATTTATCTCTAAAACTTTGAACCGGAATGTAGGAGATTTATCATGCATTTGATAAGAAGTAAATAGAGGCATAAGAACAAAATAAATATCGCACATAAGTAAACACAAATGAACACCAATATTTAAGATGGAAACCCAATGAGGGAGAAAACCATCGTTGTTGTCATCTCAGTCTTCAAAACTCATTAATATCAAACACTTCTTAGATTCTTGTACTGGTGTAGACTCATACTAGTATGCATGCACCCACCTACTAAAGGCTACAGCTTTCACTAGTTCTCCAACTCTTATTGGAAGGGAGCTCCAACCCCCTGATCTGATCACCATCTACTACTGGTAGGAAGCTTCAACTTCCTCACTAAAGGCTCCAACCCTCATCTACATCCATGGACCACATTTCACCAAATTTTCAAAGTGGATCCAATATCAACACTTATGCTCAATCATAACTATAATACAATCATCAATATTTGACACACATAATCAACCTATCACTGAAACCCAAACAACTGAGACATAATAAAAACTTAACCAATCAACAGGAACAATTAGATCATTGTAACCAATACACATAACTGAACTCATAATGTTGCATCAACACACAAAAGCAACTGCAACTCTGATGATTCATTTTCCAAAATGTATATGCTACTTCACTTAAGGCAACCTGTGTGCATTTGTGCTTTTCTATAGAGAAACCTACATACAGATCTTAAAATATTGAAAACTTGACTACTGCAATTCTGAAAAGGAATACTGAATCATACTGAGATCTGTTGCAACACTTTGAACCAATCACAGAACAATCTTTGATATTCAACCATAATCGGTAAGTAATATTAACATTATTCAATCAATTCATCACCACATTCAACTTCATCATTCAATCAGATCTACATCAGACATTATCACTCAACCCAGATCAACATGAAGTCATCATTGATAGATAGGAGAGAAACAATAGCACTGATCAGGTTGATCACTCATTTATGAACAAAAAACCCTTACTTGATATACGCAACTTTGCAAAAGTGAACCCGCGTGTATATGCACTTTTCCTATAACCAACCAGCGTATAGATCTGGAAATTTTGACCTAAAATTGCATAGCTCTTAAGAAATTCATAAATACCTAGATCGTAATAATCAGAAATAAAAACATGTGTCAGTACTTAGAGGTCTCATTGTAGGTCTCATGATCCTGATCCATCATTGTATTCATTGGTGCATAATTATTTCAAATCAATGTGACAATTATGGCCCTTACAATGAAAATATACTTCAACTTGAAGTATTCATAAAAACACATTCACTTGCACACCGTAACACTTTGATCTTTACCTCTTGTCCAATACCACAGTCAAAAATACATTAGTGTCGGTGGTAATCTTTGACGAGATCAATATCTGTTTTCGCACTCATTACTATAGGCCAATACCATGGTAAGGACCTCTAGTATTTAGAATACCATGGTGCAAAAACCATACGCTAATTTTCTTCACTAAACTCGTGTGCATACACGACTTGGATTCACATAATCCACATATAGTTCTTCAACTTCCAATTTATCATCCCTCTATACTAAACCTTCTGAACTATCATGCATTTTGACACATCTTTAATCTTTCCAGTATTATGTTGTATTCATTCTATCACCTCTAATCTAATCTGTGAATTCTATTACAATTGAGTTTCCATCAAGGACAACACACGCATCATAATTCCAACATGGTCAAACATTTCCTTAGCCTATTGCACAATAGTTTGGGCCTTGAGAATTGTTGCAAGAATGTTTGCAGTAGTGTCCATCAATAATGGGGAGGCTTGGAATAAGGATTCATTTTCTACGATGATGTTTGCAATGTATTTTGCACCGAAGCAAGGTCATCTATGATTTTGATCACCTCATATTATAGTTTCTCAACTTTATGTGCCAATTTTTGTTGCTTCGATCTCCATTGGTTTATCTATTTACCCAATTATGTAATCTTGAACATTTTGACACAATGTTTATGTGTGGGTAGGGATAACAAAATGCTACAGATAGCTTCATTCCATTATTTGACATTCTAAATTTGAGAACCAATATCCTTGAGTTCCGTGTTGTCATGCAAATTATTTCATATCCCTATGATAGCCTCATAGAGTTTGGTACACATTTTTTTCAAGATCCCATGCATTTTCAAAATATTTTGAAGTAGATAGCACTTTTTCCTCATGCCAATTTCTTCCAATGGGGTAGCCAACTTAATTTCTATTTGTAACTCATCCACCTTTGCTTCTAGGCTGTGAATGAGATCTTCCATCTTCAAAAGTGTTTCCTCTAGTGAAACATCAAGCTCCATAGGTACACCTGGAATATAACTATACATTACTTTGAAATGTCAGTGAAGAACCCCTTCTATTTCTTCTACTTGGTTCCTTGCCTCTTCCATCTAGGTCTACACTTCTTATAAATCTTGGTGCTTCTAGGTCAATTGAGGCTTCATGCACTCAAAATTGGATGTCTTTTACAATAGACTGTTGCAAAGAATGTAAATTGGAAATTGGTAATTGTGAAATAATCAAGTCTACCTGAGGTAAGACTTAGGCACATTGTTGGAATTTAATATCTGTGAAATGCATTGTGACTAGTGGCACAACTAATGTGTGAGGCTCTAAGATAGATGCAGAGAAATGTGATGGTTGTAGCCAAGTATCTAGCCAAGGGTGTGCATTGGCTACCTCTATTGTTCTTGTTGATTATACCATTCTAGGCACATGAGTTGCTACCTTCAATGCCTCTATCATCAAATGAAACTATTCTAGTTGCTACTACATGTAATCTTGCAACTCCCTTTATTCTTGGGCTACCTTCTCCATGATTGTGACAAGGGACGTAATCCCATGTTCTATCATTTCTTTAACTTTTGTTTCCAACCTATCTAATACATATTTACACAGACTGGGTTTAATTCCTATCATCTCGTTTCCCTTCATCCTTTTATTCGCACATGTTTATTGGCATAGAAGTGGCCTCTTCTCTTTTTCTAGTGAAATTTCTTCTTCCTCCTATTCTTGCAATGGTTTCATAGGAAACTCATGCTCTAGTTATTGCAATAGGGATTCCAGATGAGTTTCCATTTGGGGCATAGTATTCCCTGTTGGTTGGATTTTTACTTGCTTAATCTTTGGGTCTATTTATGTCTCTAATGTGATATCTTCAACATATGGTTAGGTGTTCAGACTGATACATCAGGCACTAGTACCTTGCATTCCTCTTACCACTAATTAATGATGTGTGACACAGTAACCTTGTCAAACTTCTCTCTACATTGTAGTCATCCTTCATCTAGCATTTAGCTTGAATGCACGTGAAGTGTGAGTAGCACGGAAATGCGCCACTTGGACATACACGAGCACCATTTGTACTACAATACAGAGTACTTTTTTAATTACATGGATATTTTTTTCCTTCCACATATAAAAAATAACTTTTTAACTTATTGCCTCTTCTTATCTGAAATAAACAATAAATATCAAAACATAGGTGTAATCAATATCAATAACCACAATTAGTGGAAATCGATGTCCTTTACCTGTGTGTCGAGGAAACCTTGCATGAACTAGTTCAATAGGAATGAATCCCTTTTCATTCGTACTCCTTTGATGCACTTTGAAGTTGCTACAATCATGCTTACTATACATTGGCCCTTTTTTCACTTTCTCCACAACTTGCTTCCCATCAACATGGTGGAAAACTACACACCATCATATTCATTACTATAAATTTCCACTATGTGCTTCCTACACTCTATAGAAAATTTCTCCCCAACATCTCTAACCATTGTCTTCCTTTTATTTTTGTCAAATAATGTCTCTATGTCCTCATCATATTTGGGGAGCCCTATAATCCTATAAATGAACATAGTGTCAAACTTTATTCACTTGTCAAGTCACATAAAATCTCCATGTACAAAAGTCAACAGTAGTTTGACACAAATATTTGCCACTAGACTCTAGCCAAAATATGGAATGCCTAGCAAGTTCAAAATCCTATACTTTTCTAGTCTAGTGGCACATTGCTGCACTTCTACCACCATTGGTTGAGCCGACTATTCAATTCTCTATGTATAGTGTTCCTCGGTGAATTATGAGAATTTCTTGAGATTTTGCATGTTATGATAATTGTATTTGAGCTTCTCTACCTTATCGAACATATAACCTTCCTTTATGAATCCCGCTATAACTTGGGTTGTAATCAACTAATACTTCATCTCCTTGGGCATAGGAATTTTTGAGTTGAGCATAGTCTGTGGAACCACCAGTGCCCTTTGTCCTCAATTTATTTATGACTTATGAAGATTCCATTCTAAAAATTCTTTGAACTTAATTAATTATCTTTGTAATCCAATCTCTAATCTCTCAAACACACTATGCTCTCTTTTCTAGCTCGACTCTTTGCTTGTAACTCGGCTCTACACTTGGAAAATTTATGAAAATGGAATTGAAAATAAAAGAAATATTGATGACTTATGGGCATGGTAATCATCTCTAGTTCCAATAACTCTCAAGAGATAATGTGCTTACCCTTCCATAACTTCACACGATGACGACAATATTGTGGTTATGGCGAGGTTGGAAATTATTTCAACAACCTTTCTAACATAGCCACCAATTTGGATTAGATTTTTATTAACTAAATTTATTGCTCATTTTGTCTTTGGGCTCCATGGTGTCTAGTATACGTGGGTGGCACATGCTTCTAACAATGCCTTTTTCTACACTTTTCCCTTCTCTACTAATGTCACTTGTTACTAGTTGTAATATATTATTCTATTCTCTATCATTATTGTGTGCTTATTTGACAATTTATCCTCTTAACTACCTGATGTTCCAGCTCATGGTGTGTCAATGTTTTACCGTGATAGAAAATATTTACTTCACTAGGTCTATTGCACTACTTCCAGTAGTCTTTTTTGCATGGCTTCTACTCTAAAACATAAATAATTCTATAAAGTGTAGATTTTATTTTCTTTTGTATACAAATTATACTTGGGTCAAGGAGTGGTTTTCTTCGTATAACTTCAACCTAGTCCCATTAACAATTACCATCAAGGGGCTCTCCATTTAAATTTTTCATTTGAACATCCCCTACATCTATGACATATCGAATGACAAAAGGCCCCAACCAATGCATTTGGAATTTACTAAGGTGCTTCAAAAATTTGTTGCCATATATGAATACAATATCACCATTTTAGAACTCTTAATGCTTAATATATTAATCATGTCATGTGTTTTCCCTAGATTTTCTCACATTCTATTTGAATGAAACCATAAATTGATCGTCTTTCAGCTACAGTAGCCTTGTTATTCCTTTCTCAACTATGATTAAATATTCCAGTGTTGTCATTGCAGTAATGCAAAGATTAGAAATTATAAACTCCATTCGCATTACTATTTCATGTTTCCTATGGTTTTTGGAAAGTGAGCTTCCTCGTTGTGGTACTTTATGCCCATAAAACTACAAGAATTCTTAAGTCCTAGTCATCTCTATTCACATCAAAGACCTTTTTCAGTGCAGTTTCCAAATTTTGTTAAAGGCTTCAATGGTGTTGTTTTCTTATGGATGATAGGGTGTGATATTTTGATGGTATATCTAGAACTCCTCTATCATAGCTTCAATATTTTGGTTTTAAAAATGATTTCCCTAATCACTCATTATCATTTTGGGGCATCCAAAGAAAATAATGATTTTTTCAAATAAAAATGTGGTAGCGGTCTCCACGTTGCAATCTTTGACATTTGTGCTTCAACCCATCTAGTTAGATAATATGTCACAATGAAAATGTATGGTTATCCACTCCTCTCTATTGGCAAATTGACCGTCCCAATGAAATCAAACAACTGTAAGTTCAAGTGCGGGTGGTGCAATATCGCATCTTGTTGTAAAGGTTTTCCCACTCTTTGACACATCACAATTACAGAAAAATTCTTTTGCATCATGGTGGACATCACCAACCATAAAATTGTATGCAAAATCTTCTACATGGTCATTTTTCTGCCATAATTATTTTCAGCCACTCCCTTATATGCTTATGTTAGAATGAAAAACCTCTTGTGCTCCAATACACACCATCTAACTATTCCATTACACCTAGTTTGTACAAACGTCCCACAATGAGTTCATAATTTTCAACCCTAACTATGAGTATCCTTTTTTGTGCCACTATGTACTCATGTGGTGTCATCCCTATAGTGAGAAAATGTAAAATTTTGACAAAGTGATCGTCCACCATCTTTTCACGAAATAATTATGCATATGTTAAGCCATCCTTAAGATTTCCTACCACTTCACCAAAGCTTATCCATGACAAATGATTTGGCCCAATGTTCAACTTACCATGTTTTAGAGCTACTTCAAAATTGTATTTTTGAAATAACATTAGCCGTATACATATCCTCCCCCCATTACTAGCTTTTTGATGAGGCATCTTAATGCAGAGTGGTTTGTATATAGTTTGAAATGTTAACCTAATAGATAATGTCTAAAATTTTTCAATGTGTACAACATTTCCAAACCTTCGTGCTCTATGTTGGTATAGTTTTCTTTATTGTAGACAAATTTCTACTAGTAAACACAATCAAATGATTTCTTTTAGCTTCCACTGGTGTTTCCTATACTACACCTCATGCTATTCTTGATGCACAACATGAATACGAAATTCCTTGCTCCAATCTAGGAACACTAGAATCTACACATATACTAATTTCTCCTTCATTGTATCTATTTTTTGTTGAGACTCTTTAGTCCATTAGAAATTAGCATCCTTTCCAATTGTGTGATGATTTGTGCATATTCATTTATAAATTTTCTATAATACCCTGTATGTTTCAGTCTCGCATGCAACTATCGCTCTAGTGTTGGAGGAGGAAGGTTCATTATCACAACAATATTCTTCATATGGAAAATAATTCCTTGCTTTCAAACCACATGCCCAAGAGGAATTCCCATCAGTGAGAAGAACATACACTTCTTCAAGTTGAGGGGAATCTGTAACTCCCTACATTGATCTAGCATAAAGAAGTTCAATATTCTTCTATATAAGGCTAAAAATAGTCCAATCATATAGGTATACTTCTAGAAACTTATTAATAAATTATTTAAAATCTTCCACCAATACTCAGGAAAACATTGTTAGTGCATTGTTGAACCTAAATGGCATGACAGTATACTAAAACAAGCCCCACTATGTCACAAATGTTGTCTTGTGATGATGCTCCTTAGAAATTATAATTTTGTGGTACTCTAAGAACATGTCTATAAATTAATAAGCTTCCCACCCTCCAATATTCTCAAATACCTCATCTATGAATAGGATGGGGAATGGATAATGGACAAAGGCATCATTCAAATTCCTTAAGTTGACAAAAATTTGAATTCCGTCTATCTTGTTCAACTACAAAACCATGGGATTGATCCACTTTGACTCTTTGATTGGTTCTGATCCAGATGGATGTTGGTGGCCACCCACCTATCCCATTTGGATCCCCACAATTGTCTCTTTCAGCATTTTCAGTTTCCTTAATTGTAGCACAACTTACTATTTTTAGCAGTTTTACAGGTCCTGAACTTCCGGAGCCGTTTTGAGGCCCTAAACGACGTTTTTTGGGGAATCCGGGGGCAACACGAGTCCATGGAACATGGACTGGTGTTGCTCGTTCCAACAATGGTAGTTCTCGGATAGATCTTTCTAACGAACATCATACGCGTCAAACAGAGATCATATGCCAAAGTTACGACCCCGGGAAATTTATGTACCAATTTACCCAAAACGCGGCCCACAATTTGGCGTTTCATCTTCTAAGGGTCGGTTTTGGAATGTGAAGGGTTTTCCATTGTTTCTCAATAATAAATAGGCCTTCGAGCCTCATTGTAACACAAGTTCGCAACAGTTCAGAGACATGTAGCCGCACATCTCTTCTCAGAGATAAGCTACCATCGTCCTAGCTGGTTTATTTCCAATTCTTGTTGTAAGCATATTTCGGTATTTTCCATTAATGAAATGAAGTGTTATTTCCGCTGCATCTCTTTATTTATGGTTATCGCATCTCTGTATTTATCGTTATCTCTGTAATCTATTGCGTTCCTGTTTAAATCCGGATCAGGTTCTATGATATGTTCTTTCAACATCCTATCAAGCTCCTCCCTAACTTTCCACTTATAAATGGGATTAAGGTGGTAAGGAATTTGACATACTAGATTCACACATGGTTTTAGAGTGATTTTCATCTCCCCTAGCTTGCCCAGTATACCCTTCATTTCTGCGAAAGTGTTGGGAAGAAGTCTTACTATTCACAAAGTTAGTCAAAAATATTTCTGATAGGATCTTGATCCCAATAATATTTGATCATCATGAACTTCAGACTGTCCTCGAAACCAATATTTACCTTTTATTTTGATAAGTTTTGTATATTATAGCATAATGGAGTCTAGTTGTGGTCCATTCACCAATCACTCCCCCTCAAAATGTACAATATTTAGATCCCTAGGATCTTCATCATAATCAATCTCTTATGCCATACCATAGTATTCTACCAACTTCTTGGTAGTTTGGAAATTATGGTGAAATACGTAGAGTGTCACTTTCTTCAGTGCGACCCTTGGATCTGGTGTGAATATTTTCTTCTTAATGTTGCATAGAGCCTCATATATGAGTGCATCATCTAACTCAAAACTGAAAATTCAATACAAACTTTCTACCATTAGTCCCAAGTCTACAATGCTTCATTGCAACTCTAACTATGTGTACCAGTTCTAGGGTACAACATCCAATATATGCACAAAATGGTGCATCCACTACACCTTCAAAATATTATCTTTGTCTCTCCATTCCATGATGCACTTCTCGAGATGAATAGATGGGGACTCATCAGTAGTATATCATTTTTCATGCTCCCTAGTGTCTAGACCAAATTTGATTTTTAGTAGGTACTTTCATTATTGTCATGCCTCTGTTTGCACCTTATGCATTACTTACAATAGAGTGCAAGTAGCTTTGAGAGAAATGTCTAGTGAAGAAAGCCTAAGATGGTATGGCACTTGTACATCAAAATCCTTGAAAAAAGTGATAACACCTATTAACCCATCGAAGTGGGGAGGTTCCTATACCTCTGTGATGATACATTACACATAACAAGTAATATGGGCACATCTTCTTGTGGAAAATCTTGTGGAGATGTTGCTACCAGTTCTGTAGTGCCTCATCTGAGTTTAATAAACATTAATTGATTCTTCACCAACTTAATTTGCATTCCACAGTCGAGTTGACATAATCATCGTGTCGAGCTATTATATTGTAAATATTATCAAGTTCAACTACATCAAGGTGCTATCTCATAGGTTTGACGTAGCATTCCCCTTCCTTGAAATCCAATGGAGTGAATTCTTATAGATCTCTACCTTGAAAAACCATCTAGATCTTTTTCAAGTTAATAATAGCCTAGTTTTTGAATGCCTAGTAAATACCAAGAAAGGCTAGGTAAGGGCTTGTATTGTCCATAATTTCAATAACTTCAAATTCTACTAGACTCTTTACTCTATCAATATTTACTTCCACATATTCTAACCATCCAATCAGAAATATCCAATATCAATGACCATACAAGTTTGGGCTTTCCCATCAACTTCGAAGTCTTCTTTGGTAGGATATTGGCATCAAAACCCAAATATAGTATAGTATTTTCCATATCATAATACATTATCTAGGAGTGGACCCTGAATTCCTTATTGGTGTGCCTTTTGTACAACACCTGCTTTATTTTCCTCGAAGGTTCCTATGTGGAATTAGGTTCCCTATATTGTGTGTCATGATCAATGGTTTTCTATGCATAGTGGTCGATCATATTGCATAGTCTACCAATAACCTCTTCATTTCTCATAAAATTTAAGCAACTCCTCAAAAAGTTTTAAATAGTGGTTACCTCCCCTGGAATCACTTTAGGAAGAGGTTCATTATAGATCAACTAAGAATCATAAATGGGTGGCTACTTTGGTTATGTTGTTAAATTCAACATACACATTTTTGTTGTTAAGAAATCCCTCCTCACCTCCCTATAAGTTTTCTTTTCCTCAGTAGGTTCGAACCTCAGAGGAGGCCCCACAACCTTCCACACTCACTGATGAAGCTTCATTGGTGAATTTACTATTTCCATGTCTATTCCAGACCCATATCTAGTCACTGAAAATACTTGAGGCCAATATTGGTGGGCTTCCACTATAACAATTTTCATATTTTATCTGTGTTTCTCCTCCCATTTCACCACAAATTGTGTGCAATATTCTCTCGCATGGTTTCACTACCTGTAGCCTGTAATTGTTTTGGAAGTTTTCAAAGAGTATATTATTAGATTTCTTGGTTGAACATAGTTATAAAAAATTATTGCCCCTCTTCCTCTTCCAAAAAATCCTTGCCCTCCTGCAAAAGGGGCCCTGTCCTCTCCCTGGAGGTCTGTATCCTTGGGCTATTGCAAGATAATATTTCCATTGATATTTTTGTGCACTGCCCATCACCTCCCTCTGCCTCCTATATTTGGTAATCTTCAGAGGCCCTCTCGCGCTGCAACTCCAATGTGTGGCAAGAGTAAATGTCATGGCCAACTGATTTACAAAATTCACAAAAAGGAGTTCTCATTGAGCTCTGTTACTTCTACACCATTGGGTAGTTTTTTGGTGGGTTCCCCTACACATGGGAAAATATCAACCCATAGCCCCATGACTGGGAGTTATGGGTTCACTACCCTTGTAGCCACATAATGTGTCCCCATTGGGAATTCGTTACAATGTTGTACCTCCATCCTGCATATCTTGCACCACACTTCCTCATTCTTTTATTTTCTCTATGTGATGTATTTCAATTGTCGTTTGAAGGTGGTCAATTATGACTTTTCTTTCTCAATTCTTGTGTTTCTCTCCCACCTATCTGTGTAGCCTCCAGCTCCATGGAAATCTCTAATTCCTTGAGCTATGAAATCACCTTTTGTTGTGTTAATGGGATTTGGATATGTGTAATATGTCCTACTATAAACCAATCCCAATGTTAAGCATCAGGGATTTGAAATGTATGTCAATCAAAATTTTAAACCCTTGGTCGTAGTCCCATACTGACTCATCACTACCCTACTTAATATTCTTGATTTTTCTTATGCATTGGGACTTTGACTTGGGTTCTGGAATTCTTTCCATAATAATTGTTTGATGTCTTCCAATGTTTGTGTTTGTCTGGGGGTCATGATAGCTTTATAATTCATATACGATGCTAGCATGTAATCCTAAAAAGTAGTCTCCACTAAGTTATCATCATCCCTTCATCTAGGATATATTTCATAGTCCATACTACTTCACACATGAACCAATGTTATTTTGGATCTTTGATTTCGGTCCCATGGAATACTAGTAGCCTTAACATAGAGTCAACGCCTTCCATGGTTGGTCTTTTGGTGCCTACCTATTCAAATTTTATTGTTTCTATCACAAGTATACTTGATTAAATTGTTTATGCAACCTGTACTCCCTCAAATTCTCTTGTACCTGTACTTGTACCTAATTCTCCTCCTTCAATGTTTACCTCTACTTCCATACTATCACTTTCATTGTCCAAATGTTTACAACATCCTAATACTAATAATCGAGAAAAGTCATTAAACAACAAAGAGTTCACCTCGAGTTTGGATGGTGCATGTGTGGCCATTGGCTCAATCCAGGTATGGATATGGCTTGGAATATCAGGTGCATTGGATCCTGTACATCGAGCTATTATTACTCCTCCTATGCTACTTATTTATTGATACTCGAATGACACACTTTCCCTTCTTCTCCTCCATCACAATAACCTTCTCCTATATCATGGGTGGAGGGACCTCTTGATGGTACTATGCTCCACTCTTGGTGTAAGAACTCCTACTTTTCACCACTCTCTAATCTCTCTTCCTCTCTATTTTCATGGCATCTTGAACCTTGTCTAATATGTATGTTATGATTCTGAGTGATATGCCACATTGTAACATTCCATAAGAGATCATTTATGTCATATTTCTCTTGCTTGTGTATAGACCATATACATGCCTAGTACCATCGCATAGAGTTCAAACTACATTGCTTTCCTCCCCAACTCTTGGCGAAAATTTCCATGTCTTCATAACTCCTAAACTAACCACACTTGTGGCACTTTTTATAACTCTTTTTTGACATTGTTATAACTCAAAAAGACACCCCCTAAGATCCAATAGAAGGGAACAACCATTCACAAGTCAAGGGGTCCAAATGTGCTTAGTGGAAGACTCTAGAAAAGTTGTTGTCAAGGCTTCAGTGCTTTTCTATTGTTCTGGAGAGAGAAACAATAGGCCTAGTAACACCCTTTATCAGTGTAACTAGAGCAACACAAGCCAACATTGCCCTTCTGTAACTGGAATGGAGAAGCGGAGTGAATCATCATGGATAAGGTTGATTTAGTCATTTTTTATTACATCATAACTGGTTTGGTAATGTTTAATCAAAACCCCAAATATGGTTAAGAATATGTCTAGGTTCTATGTGGCCAATCATAAGAGAAATGTATATAAACAAAGATCTCTACAAGTCACAAGGGAGGAGAAAGTATTATTCCATAATATTGTCAAAATTATTTCATGAAAACTTGTATGAGTAGTTATTGAGACTAGTGAGCATAGGTTAGGAGCTAGGTTATGGTAGAAGCTATAGAAGGACTCTTCGATGTACTTCATCTTGATATTAACGCAAATTAAAAGACTCCCCCATTACATTCCATATCTTTTATTGTTATTCATATGTTTTGATTGGATATTACATTCATATTTGTGTGAACATTTCTTTATAAGGAAAATAATATTAGTTTTCTCATTTGTTTCCAAGACCCAAGAAGGGGAGTAGGAGCTAAAATCTTTGTGAGATCTCCCCTAAAGCTAGCATCACCAAATATAGAAAATTTGTCATGATATAAATGGTAACTCCTTCTACCTTTCTTGTGAATTTGTAATCATGTTTTTGGGATTGGCTTCTTTGTGTCGTACACATTATACACACCCTCTCCTTTTGGGAAAACCCTGGGCATGTTTATTGTGCTTAAATTATCGTACTACTATAAGTGAAATTTTTCATTGAAAAGGCATCCTTCCCTTCTTTTCCTCTAAAACCTCAACTCACTTACAAAAAACCTTTTTGTATCTCAACTTCTCTTCACACTGCTTATCATTTATATACTTCAAGGCATCCTCAATTCAACCCCTTTCTTCCTTGCATCACATAAGGCTTTAGCCACTCATGGTGTCAAATTCCAATGATATTGTTCCCTTATTTCACAACAACATTTTAATCGAAGTAAATTGTGTCCTCAAATATCTACCTTGTGGTTCCCTGAATATGTCTCATTCAACTTCACTGAAATATTGGGAGGACTCTATTTCAAACTCTACTTTGTATCCTTCGAGCATGCTAATAAGCCAAAAAATCAACAGCTCTAGAAACATAGTTGCTTACATTATTTACTCTTCGTAATAGCTCTACCATCTATTGGCGGGGTTATATCTAGGGTCTCAGTCCTCGTCGAGCCACTTAGAGTTAGAGGCACTCCCACAAAATGATATAGAACTTGATGAAGAATATTTATTGGAAATCAGAACATAGTATCTCCACAACCAAGACTCTAGAGTCATATGTAAATTTGTGGTTTTCTCTATAATGAACTCATATCATTTCTAGTTGAACCACTATTCAATGTCTTGTTGGGTTTCTCACCACATCCCATTTTATACCACAAATATTTAGCCCTAGAAGCAAAACCATTTGTTGGTGTGCGAGAAAAAATACTAAGGGTTTAGGATTTCAAATAAAACCCCCATAGATATTGCAATTGTTAACATATGCAAGTAGATGAGTGTTATGAAACCAACTCACAAAATAGAAGAAGAGATAGATCAACGACTTCAAAATTAGGCTCTTCAATGGGGAAACCTCCTTTACATTACACAAATGAACAATTCTTGGATGATTCAAATGAAAAATCCAACTTTCTATATATAGGAGTCTAAGGGGTCACAACATAATCAGAGCCGACATAACAATAATAATGTAAGTGCACAAAAATAACAATGTTAGGCTTCTATGGGGCAAAATAATAAAAATATGGGAACTACAAGGGCACAACAATAATAATAAGTGGGCTTTACTCACAATCACAATGAGGGAATACACTAGTATTATAGGGACCTAACATGCCCCTCTCCTTCAAAAAAGTGTTATCCTCAATGCTTGACTAGTTCTGGATGCTTCTATATAAAATTCTCATGCTCTCACATGGAATCATCGGCATGTAAGTTATACCACTTGATGAGATACTCTAAAATTGATCAATTTCGTAGTTTTCAAGTCCTTATTTCCATGACTGCTTCAAGTTCCAATATGAATTTTCCTTCCTCATCAACTTTTGGCAATATTGACTGAACTAGGATCTTGTCACCTATAACCTTCTTTCAGCATGGAACATGGAAAAATGGGTGCACTCAGGAACATGCAAGAAGATCCAATTTGTATGTCATAGTACCAATCTTTTGCAACACCTTGTATGGACCATAATACTTTGGTGATAATTTATTATCCTTCTTAGCTTGCTTGAGGGACATCTTTTTGTATGGTTGTATTTGTAAAAATACCCAGTCGCCTACATCAAAACTTATTTCACTACAATGTTGATATGTCTGTTGTTTCATTCTATTTTGCACAAAAGTGAGGTTATCCTAGAAGAGTTGGAGAACTTGTTTTTGATGCTCAACGTGGTCTTCCACTACTTGAACCTTAGAATTTTCTCTTAAATATGATGTCATGGTTAGTGGATGATACCCATAAAGTGCCATAAATGGGGTCATTTTTGCTATAGTATGGAACATTCAGCCAGAGGTAACCACTTGACCCATTGTGTATGTTTATCAGATACAAAGAAACGAAGATATCCTTCCAAACATCCATTCACTATCTCAGTTTTCCCATCAGATTGAGGATGATAAGATGATCTATGAGCTAATTGACTACCAAGACAAGAAAATAATTTCGTCCAAAAATTTCCAGTGAAAATGGGATCTATGCCGCTTACAATAATCTTTGGGTTTCCATGTAGGATTTTAATTGTTTCCATAAATGCAATAGAAACTGTATTGGATTCAAATGGATGAGATAATGCACAAAAGTGTGCATACTTGGTAATTCTATCAACTACCACCATGATGATGCTCTTTCCTTCAGACTTGGGTAAACCTATGATAAAAATCCATTGAAACCTCCTCCCAATGTTGACTTGGAATGGATAAAGGTTGTAACAAACCCATGGTCTTAATTGTATCAACTTTATTTTGTTGGAAAACCAAACATTTTTCCACAAACTTTTGAATATCAGATTTAAGGCCCTCCCAAAAAAAATTCTTCTTAACCATATAGTAAGTTTTTAAAATTTTTGAGTGCCCTCCTAAGGGAGAGGTGTGCAATTCCAGAAGAATCTTTTGTTTGATTTGGGAATTCTTACAAAGGTATAAGTGATCTTTGTACCATAATGAATCATTTTTCTAGCTAAATGTATCAGATGTACTCCGATCTTTCTGCAACTCTCAAATGAGTGCCCACAATTCTCTATCATTCTCCATTCATCCCTTGCTTCAATTATCTAATCTAGTTGGATAATAGAAATGGCACCAAGAAAATCCTTCTTAACCATATGGTAAGTTTTTAAAAAATTTGAGTGCCCTCCTAAGGGAGAGGTGTGCAATTCCAGAAGAATCTTTTGTTTGATTTGGGAATTGTTACAAAGGTATAAGTGATCTTTGTACCATAATGAATCATTTTTCTAGCTAAATGTATTAGATGTACTCTGATCTTGCTGCAACTCTCGAATGAGTGCCCACACTTCTCTGTCATTCTTCCATTCGTCCCTTGCTTCAATTATCCAATCTAGTTGGATAATAGAAATGACACCAAGACATGCTTCCACATTCTCATTCTTTCTTGGGAGTGCATCTGCAACAACATTTTTCTTCCCTTTTTTGTAGATGATTTCAAATTCATAACCCAACATCTTTGTGACCAATTTTTGTTGCTCTTCTAAAGATAATATTTGTTCTAAAAAGTATTTAAGATTATCATGATCCTTTTTTACCTTGGAGTGTCTTCCGATTTGTTATCGGGAAATCTAGTGTCCATGTAGAGCTGCTAGTCCTACTAAGATAGGTAGCTATCTTAGAAAAAAACAAACTAAAGTTAATTTCATTTTACTTTATGAGAAGTAAATAGGAGAGGAGCAAAGAATACCAACCTCAATCTTTCACTTGGTTCCTTCTCCCCTCTAACAGATCTTTTCCGCTCCTTCCTTGCTTACCCCACTTCAAAGAGTACCTGTAAAGTCAAAGCAGCATAATACCTTCAAACTACTAGGATATACAATCATAAATAATATAGGACCAGATATATATTAACCACACAAATGCATATATCATCAAAAATACAAGAATGTGGAGGAAAACTCGAATATCTTTATTAATAGAAAGAGTAAAAGAGAGGATTACAAGCCATTGATCTGACCCAGTGTCATCCTCCCAGCATGAAAGCCCTTCTTCACCTCATGAAAAGATTAGATCTCCCAACACTGTGATGTTCCACCAGGAAACCAACAGCACTTCCTTACAAGATACAAAATTCCAGCCTCTGGATCTCTGGGATGAGGGATCCATATATAGATGTTTGCAGGGGGGTGATTCAGCTTCTGGGATTTTTATTAGTGTCCTCTCTCTGATAGTTTTTTGTTCCACTTGGAGATTTATGATCTCTTACTCATCCTTGGGCGAATTCAGAGAGGCAAGTGTCACAAGAGAAGTTTCTGGAAGATTCCATGATCATCCACCTTGCAAACTGTCTTTGCCATTTGTCTACTCTCACCCATCACACCCTATAGAAGGACTTTTCAGTATGCATCACACTTTTTACATGTGGTAGGTGAGATGCATTGCACCCGTAGCACTGAGCAGTCTATATCGTCCAGTTTTGACCAGTTCTAAGCAGTTTTCTATGGAGAACTTTTGGGAGATGATGTAATCAACTGACCTTATTCCTTTAGGGTGTGAAACAACACTTTTAGGGACTCAGAAACCCTTGGTTTATGGACATATATGATTGGGGTTGCAGTGCCCAAATATGTCTATAACAGTTGCCCCTTAAAGCATGAGGTCGTAAATCTTTTGATGTCGGGTGAAATGTTTTATCATGAGGATCCAAGGTTTTTCGAACTGGAAGGTGACCTGTAATAAGATACAATAAAATACATTATCTTCATAATATTTTCATGATCTAGCTAAGGCGGGAATTCCCATGCGTCAGCTTTATAAATCCATTTTCATGTACATAGGACAGACAACCGTTTGTATGGCAGACTGATGATTCTGATAGAGTCATCATCCTTACATTTGGATGATCATTTGTGTAACAATGATGTACATTTGATGTCTTTATTTTCCTGAATATATCGCAGCCCGAATGGATGAAACTAGATCCAGGGTCTTCAAACTCGTTCAATCTTCACCCGAAGTACAAGTCGATCCATGTGACAAAATGTTCTGGAGTCGAACATGGAAAGACATCGCGTGATTACTAGCCAATGATGTAAGTTGTTAACAGGCACGAGAGGAATCACCAATAATAATGATAACCCACAAGGTACGATAGTACAAGTCACGTGGTGTGAAAATGGGACTTGGCATCAAACACCATGCAAATTCTTTCGGTCGAAGGCCATTGATGTAAACCTGTTGCCATAAGTGAGAAACTTTCCATTGAGGCATGCAAGCTTCAAAGTACTGAAAGGGTTGTTCCTAGGTCGACTTCTTGGATAATGAGTTGTCATCGATAAGAAGTGACCCATCGTAGGAGGGCCTTAATGAATCCCACATCTACGAAACGGGACGGAGAAAATGATTTTTTGGAGGTGAAAACGATCTGATGATACAGGGTTTAGGCTGGCGACCATGAAAGAATAAAGGGTGAAGGTATTGCAGTGGATGAGACACAAGCAGGGTTGGTGAATTCTTTGAGTGACTTCTCTTGAACATATTGGCGACACTGAAATGGATTAGTAGTGTTAACCCAAAAAATGGATGGTACCGTGGACCAATGGTAATATGACCAGTGAACGGAATAACCCAACCCGACTCAATCATGGCGATGGACTGAAAGTGTCATGTTCAATAGCGACTTACTACCAATAAAGTTTCTTCAAGTTTTCTTCCCAATTTTTCCCTAGTCACTGCTGACTAGTACCTCTTTATTTTTGTCAAGATTGAGGAGGATAACATATGCTTGTTTTATAATTTTACCTTCAAGCAAACCCATCGTTATGTTTTAACGAGCCTAGTGACAGCGAAACTCATTCTTGTCTATATGGACAAGTTTTTCGCTATTGGTTTTAATGAGTTTAACGACAAAGACAACTTAGTTCTTTTTCAATTTTAGAGAGTCTGAAAAGGGATGGAAAGGAAATTCTAGTAATCCTTTTTCGTCATGTAATCCCTTAAGTCTGAAAAAGTATAAAATAATACGAAAGGGATGAATTTTCGATAGTTTTAACGAGTCGAACAAGACAAGCGCTCAATCTTTTTGTGTAATAATCCCTCAGGTCCAAAAATATTAAAATATAGAGGATGGATAGCACTTCCGATAGCTTTAACAAGCTGGAGAGGCCAATTGCTCAGCAATATTTTCATATTTTACGAGTCAGATGAAAAGAGCTTAAAGGAGACTCGTTTTTGAGGAACGAGTGACATTTTTGGGTAGCATCTGGTTCCAGGTAAGGTTTGAAATTTTCCAATCATGATAGTGTTATGAGGATGGCTAAGAGAATCACTCATTGTAGTTGTTCCTCAAAAGGGTAAACAATCAAATGGAGGCGTATGATTGGCTAAAATAGAGTGGAGGTGATGGTAAGAACACGACCAAGGCTCAAAAGCTAATGATAATGCATTCACAATGGTTATTTACCAGAGATTGGTTCATTTTTTAATGAGCTTAAACTTTGGCGGAACATATGCTCATTGCTTAGGTTTAATTTTTAATGAGCTTGAACTTTGCATAAAACTGCTCATGTCAGTTGTATAATAAGGATTTCTCATCGATAGGTTCAATTTTTAAGGAGCTTGCACCATTCGAAACTTTGCTCCGCTACCTTTCGCATGCAAGCTAGGAACAACCAATGTCCTAGGGTTTAATTAACTACTAAGGTTAGGTAGGAAATTTCTTCCTTTACTTTGTCAGTGTCATTTGGCCCCTGCAAAGGTGAACGGTCGATCCGACCAACCACCTAACTTAAGCAGTTGAAGTCAGCAAAACTATGGAGTTAGCATTACGTTGGTCACTTTTCACTTGCATACAAAAGGTTTTCATGCCCCCAGTCATAGTGAAGTAGAGTTTCCAGGTTACCATATGAAAATTCTCGCATTTTCAAGATTGCTCCATCCACATCAGAGACAAAACACTTCCTTGGCGATGTCCATCGAAATAGACAATGGTGAATGGCGTAGTCACCTCCACTCACATAACTTTGATGAGGGAATCTTATTCCGGTCTAATCCCATTTTCCTAAATGGACAGGTGTGTCAGACTAGTCATATATCCTTCGCAGAAACTTACCCTATACCCAAGGTTTTCCTGCCGAAGCAGACCAGGGTGCATGCCCCCTAGGTTTCAGTCACAATCACCAAATTACTTGTGCTCACCAGGTGGATGGACTAGAGATTGACAAGACATTCCTTGCGTGAAAAGACCAGTTAGGGATGGCATTTGACTATTAGCTATGTGTGAGCCAGGGAATGAAAGCTGGTCGATGAGATGGACCACTCTGCCTTCATGCGGAAAGCACATTACTCAAAAGAGTGAGGAGACAATGGCTCCCATGCTATAAATATAGTCACATCCAAGGAGTATATTGTAATCTAAAGGTCCTTGGACAACCATTACGTTTAGATAAAAAGTTTTCCCTCTCAAAGTTATAGGCAAATTTGGAAGGATCCCTAATGGTCGACTGGTTCCTTTGTCGAAGCCTGTCAGATTTCGCATCCCAGGCAGAAGCGATGGCGAACCAATCGCTTTCCAAGCAGTTGAGGAAAGGATACTAGAAGAAGCCCCTTCATTTATGATAATACCGACCATGACCATTCTGTAATCTTGTACAATGATTCGGAATGGTACATTAGATGGTAGATGGGGTGTGCCTAGTAGATTCCAGTCGAAGGAAACAACTAGGTTGCTCGTAGGTGGGACCGAATAAATGGCCAGATACGACTCTGATGAACTTCCTTCCTATGGTAAAGGAATGGGTAGATTGCCCCCATGTTCATCGGAGTCTGTGTTTATGAAAAGAATTTGAATCGTGTCATTCTCATTCTCTTCAGTGACTATCATCTGAAGATGGACATTCCGAAGACAAGACTGGGTCGATTGCCATCTCGACCCGATGACTTTGGTCCGGTGTGGACTTAGGGTTTATTTTCAATGGTAGATGCTTCGACCAACCACAAAGGTGTGTCAATCAGATTTTCAACTAGCGATGGACTCGGCAAGAGTTTCTTGTATCCAGGAGGAAACCGTAGCGATGAAGCAGGACGGTTATCCAAGACTCTTTTAGCTTCATCCAAGAAGGGACAACAGTGGATGGCATGATCGCCTTCACAAAACCTACAAGGAAATTTATATTTTCCTTTCTGCCCAGAGACTTCATCTTCAATAGTTGACGGTGTACTTTCAACATAATTGTTAGAGGTTGACGACACCGAATTGTGCAAATGAGGAGACCAGCCTCTTAAGATCCGAGGGGTGCAAGGACAATTTCGATGATAGTGGTCTCCTTTGCAAATGACACATGGAGATTTAGGTTTGGATGGTGCAGTGTGTGGATTTTGCTAGATGATGCATGGTTGCCCCTTTTTTCCTTTGGCTCCTTCTTCTTCTTCTCCTTCTCCTTCCCTTTCTTCTTCTTCTCAGTTACTTGGTTTTTAGCTTTACCAGCTTCACCAAGTGAAGAGGAAGGAGGGGAGGGAGAAACAAATGAAGCAGAAGGTTTGGGGGTAACTCTAGTATCATCTAGTTGCTGATTTGATTGCTCAGGAATCGCGGTACCTTCAACGACAGAGGTCATGAAGAGCCATATTGGCCAGCCGATTGTCAGTCCTGGAAGAGACAATGTGGCCATATGAGGTGCACCAACATCTCCCCAAGAGGAGAAAGGACTAGGATTTCCCCCAAGGGGAAATCCTTGGTTGGTGGACTCCCATCTTCTCAACCTAAGACCAATGAGGGAACAGTGACGTTATTCCGATTAAAATAAATTTTATGACGCTTTGACACAACTTGATTTTTCAATTTTTAAGAGTCGAGAAAAAGCTAAAGATGACTCTAGTTGCCTTCGATTTTTAATGACCCTGAAGTGACAAGTGCTCAGATGGACCTTTTCCTTTGAGTCTAAAAAGGAATGAAAGAGACTACTCTGGAAATATAGACAGAGGGATTACCAAACCAATCGCAATACTACAGAATACTTTTTACAGTATGAAAGTCAATCTTCCCGAATGCTTTGTTCAGTGCATTGCGATCGATAGGGCAGAAAACACAGCTTCCTAAGGATAAAGGATATAGCCTATTGTGGTCTCCCAATATATACTCGACGGTACGTGGGAGCACAAGTCTGTACTGGCACTTGTCATCTCAAAGAGGAGGAATCACCCAATCTACGATGAAAGCGATAGTTACCAGGATTTACGACGCCGGAATACGTCTCTAGCCTAGACTTCTAAATGCTGTGCGTTACGTTCCAAAGCGTTTTTATGTTCATTGAATTTATTTTACAGTTTATCTTTCTTAAGAAGTTTTCCTTTAAGGTTCACCACGTGATGTAGATATACAATTCCTAAAATGAAATCTGAGATGATAAAAATCGTTTATTCTTCTTTTTACAATGAAAATCCTAGCTACTGAGGAAAGAGAAGCGAGATTCTTTCAACATAGAGCAGAGAGCACGCATTAGATGCATTGTCCTAAATAAAAATCAACAAGCAGTCTAAATGCAAATTCACATGCATGTATTTGTTTTCCACTTTCTTAATGTGTGAATGACAAAAATAATGCTATTACAAATCTGAATTATTTTTTCAAAGCGACAGTACTAACAATTTTCCCTTCAAAAGACGAAAGGAAGACAATGACAACACTTTGCAATTTTGAATTGAAAATTGCTTTCGACACTTGAAAAACTATTAATTCAAATCAAATACAAGAGTAATAATGTAACCAACCATCAAGAATAGTAGGATTCTTTTCTTTGACTGAAAACGACACTTGTGACACTTCCAAATCAAAATACGACAATTCGACTAAGCTACTTCTTTGTAAATGAGAACTATAAATGGTGAACAATACATAAAAACATTTACAATTCTTTGTAGAATGGAGGTTGGATAATGAAAAGGAAGGGAGTTTCCACAATGGTATACTGATCACAGACAGCAAAAATCCTGAATAAAGTTGAAGAGAGTGAACAAAAACCCAAAATCTGGAGGCAGAAACAGTCTTATCTTATCATCGCACCTATAACACAGCGAAACAGGGATGCATCTCACCTACTACACACGCAAGGTGTGATGCATCCAGATTTCCAAGAGGAGAAGGTGCGATGGTCCAGGGACGAGACTTCAACTTGGTTTTTGGTCACAGTTTGTAGCTTAGTTCAGGGATTTAGGCCAAGCTAATGATAGTCAGTAAATGCAAATCATAGGGGTTGATCTAATGAGGTTACTTGAGCCACCACCATGGTAATTAGGATGTTTGCAAATCAGTTGTTCAGTTTATAAACAAAACCCAGAGATGGATTGAAGCAGCATTGATCTTCTTTGTACTTACATAGCAAATGCAGTTCGAAGGCTAGCTGGCTTAACTTCAGGCTCCATATGTAGTTTATAAAGCAAACAAATATAGACAAGAAAACAATCTATTCGTTCCCCAGTGGAGTCACCATTTTCTTATCGGGAAATCTACTGTCCATGCAGAGCTGCTAGTCCCACTAAGTAGCTATCTTAGAAACAAACAAACTAAAGTTACTTTCATTTTCCTTTATGAGAATTAGATAGGATAGGAGAAAAGAATACCAACCTCAATCTTTCACTTGGTTCCTTGCTTGTTCCTTCTCCCCTCTAATAGATCTTTGCCACTCCTTCCTTTCTTACCACACTTCAAAGAGTACCTGTAAATTCAAAGCAGCATAATACCTTGAAGGTACTAGGATCTCTAATCATAAACAATATAGGACCAAATATATATTGACCACACAAATGCATATATCATCAAACATACAAGAATGTGGAGGAAAACTCGAATAGATTTATTAATAGAAAGAGTAGAAGAGAGGATTACAACCCATTGATCTGACCCAACGTCATCCTCCCAGCATGAAAGCCCTTCTTCACCTCATGAAAAGCTTAGATCACCCAACATTGTAATGTTCCACCAGGAAACCAACAACACTTCCTTACAAGATACAAAAATCTAGCCTCTGGATCTCTGGGATGAGGGATCCATATATAGATGTTTGCAAGGGGTGAGTCAGCTTCTGGGATTTTGATTAGTGTCCACTCTCTGATAGTTCTTGGTTCCACTTGGAGATTCATGATCTCTTACTCATCCCTGGGTGAATTTA
This sequence comes from Pinus taeda, assembly GCA_000404065.3. Lineage (NCBI taxonomy): Eukaryota > Viridiplantae > Streptophyta > Pinopsida > Pinales > Pinaceae > Pinus > Pinus taeda. The sequence goes on from APFE030027104.1 coordinate 88,194, forward strand.
GAGAGGCAAGTGTCACAGGAGAAGTTTTTGAAAGATTCCATGATCATCCACCTTGCAAATTGTCTTTGCCATTTGTCTACTCTCGCCCATCACACCCTACAGAAGAGATTTTCAGTATGCATCACACTTTTTGCATGTGGTAGGTGAGATGCATCGCACCCTTAGCACTGAGCAGTCTATATGGTCCAGTTTTGACCAATTCTGAGCAGTTTTCCCTGGAGAACTTCTGGGAGATGATGTAATCAGCTGACCTTGTTCCTTTAGGGTGTGAAACAACACTTTTAGGGACTTAGAAGCCCTTGGTTTATGGACATATATGATTGGGGTTGTAGTACCAAAATATGTCTATAACACCATTAAGTAAGGTCGCCATTTCTTAAGTGCATGTAGTATTGCCAAAATTTCCTTCTCATACATAGTTTTGTGTAAATACTTTCCTTTTATTGGACAACTTTCAAAAAAACGAGTCTTCCTTATTGCATTAAAACAACACCAATTCCATTTCCTGGGGAATTAAATTCCACAAAAAAAAAAAATTGTGAACTCTGGCATAGCTAAGACTGGTGCTTGGCACATTGCCTCTTTAATATTTTCAAAGGGATTAATTGGTTTTGCAATCCAAGAAAATGCATATTTCTTCAGTAATTTTGTTAGAGATGCACCTATTCTCCCATAATTCTTGACAAACTTGCGATAATAGCCTATCAACCCGAGAAATACTCGCAGATGCCTTATGGATGTAGGAATTTTCCATTTCTTAATGGTTTTAATTTTGTTAGGTTCTACCTTAACACCCTCATGAGATAAAATACGACCCATCTATTCCACCTCCTATATTCCAAAGAAACATTTTGAGGTTTTTTCATATGATTTTTTCTCCTCCAATAGTTTCAGCACCCTTTCAACATATTGAACATGATCCTTCCAAGACTTGTTGTAGATTAGTATTTCATCATAAAATACTAACACAAATTTTCTAAGGGAGGATGGGAAAATAGAATTTATTAAACCTTGAAATGTATAAGGTGCATTATTAAGTTAAAAATGCATGACAAAAAATTCATAATGACCCTCATGAGTTCTAAATGTAGTTTTTGGAATGTCTTCAATCTTCATTCTTATTTGATGGTATCCTGAATGAAGATCCAACTTAGTGAAGTAAATTGCTCCATGTAATTCATCCAATAATTCATCAGTGATAGGAATGGGAAATTTATCTTTACTAGTGTTGAGTTCCCTATAATCTAGAAACATGTGCCATGATCCATCCTTCTTGTGTACCGATACTACTAGATAAAATAAAGAACTTTGACTACATTGAATTATTCCACCCTCTAGCATTTCTGAAACCATACATTCAGTTTCACTCTTTTGGGCATAGGGATATTTGTAAGGCCTAATGTTTGGAGGAACACTTCCTAGAATCAAATGAATAGCATGATCATGATCATGAATAGGTGGGAGGCCTTTGGGAGTCTCAAATAACTTGGAATGATTGTCCAAGACGTTTTGGAGACCTGGAGAAATAGATGATTTCACTGTTTGAACCTCTAGTGAACATAATTGTGGACTTACGCTTCATTTTTATTTATTTAGAAGCTTGGTAATGATATTAGATCTAATTATCTCTCATGGTTTCCATGTGATACCGGTTAATTCAACTTCCTTTCTTTCCCAAAAAAACTTCAAGAAAAGCTCTTGAAAATTAAAAGTTGTTGGACCTAAAGATTGTAACCATTGGACTCCTAGTAAAACATCAACACCACCCATTGAAATGGAAAGCATTGGATTATTAAATACATTCTCCCATGGATATCGTGATATTATGGCACTTTCCAGAATAATTTATGGTTCCTCCATTTGCAACCATCACTTGACACTCTAGTGCTGGATAAGGGAAGCAATTCAATTCCTTGTCTATCTTACAATGAATAAAAATATGGGTACTACCTGAATCAATCAACACTATTACTTTTTTCTTCTTGATTTTTCCTTTTATAATTAGAGTTTGAGTGGTAATTCCTGCCAATGCATTAGAAGATACGGTCATATTCATTTCTTCTTTCTCTGGGGTAGGTTCTTGGTGTATATCCTCATCCTTTGCTGTTGCTTATTCCTTTTCTTCCTCCTCTTCACAATCTATGTAGAATAATTTATTCTCCACACACTTGTGACCTTTAGTGCATTTTCTATCACAATTGTCACAACACCATTTTTCTGTTTTTTTCCTCCAATTGTTGTATTGTCAAGCTTGTAGGTTGTTGAAGTTTAGGACCAACAACACTTCCATCTTTATAGTTGTGAGTGGTAGACTTCCTTGTTACCATAATTTTGCTTTCAACTTTTCTTACCACCCTAAATGAATTCTCCAATGAATCAGGTTCCCAAAGGTGAACCTCATGTTGGATGTTATCCTTTAAATTCCCTATGAAGACATCAATCGTATGCTCCTCTGGAATATCGGTTACCCTGATATTCAATTTTGGAGGTCTTCAATGTGCTATGACATTGAACGCTTTTGTTTGAGATTTATCAATTGGCTAAAGAATGTGTTTCTCTTTGTATATTCATAATGTGCTATCATTTCCTCCATACAAATTGAGTAGGTGACAAGTGGTTTATGAGAATAAAGCCATCTATACAATACAAACTAATTGGGTTCTAAATATAAAGATGCAATACATACCTTTTGTGAGGGTTGCACATCATGTAGATCAAAATATTGTTCCATCTGTAGTAACCAAGTTACCAGATCCTTGCCATCAAAATTCCTCATACCTATATTTGGAGTGTGGTGGTCCTTAAACCGCACATTGGAGTCTCTAAAATCTTAATTTATATTCCTTTTGTCTTCATCATGATTTTCATGTATTTCCTTATCACCACTGGGACACCTTTCTTCTAGCAACGTTCCCAAACCTTCCTTCAACCCCTCTATCTTCACATTCATCATTACTTCCATGTATGATTTTAAACCATCATTCAAAACTCCCATGTCCCTTTTTATACCATCTATCATAACATTCATCATGGCTTCCAATTCATTTTTTGTTACTTATTGCGGGAGCAAACTTTGTTGCACTTGATCTCATAAATTTGATATATCATGTTTCATTTCTTCCTCTTCTTCATGTGTCATAGTAGAGATTTTAGGTTTCTTACTAGGTGTTTCCGTTTTATTTCTTTGGTTCATCAATTAATGATAATTATGCTTCACTATGCCCTTTGAAGTACTTCAAACTAGTTTTTAAACAAAACTTATGCAAATTTTAAAACTACACACCTTTATTTGTTTTTGCTTTGTAGGAGATCGATATTGAATTTATTGTATCTCTGTAATTTCAGACCTCTAAGTTCTGAAATTTCATTTTGTGGTAGTTCTCTCAGTCCTGTTTCTAAACCCACAAGTTTGACTGAGATTTGATTCTTCAAGAAAGAGTTATGCCCAATAGCTCACGATGACCTAATTATAGAATGGTTCAGTAGAGCGAAATTGTACAAAGTGCCACATGTCATTGTTTCAACCTTCGGCGCTGATAATGATACCCAAAAACCTATAGTATGTCCTATTTCTTTCAATTTTTACAAAAATGAAATCTGATTCTTGGAGAGAAAGTTATGACGATTTTCCCAAGGTCACCTGTTTGAGATGGAATTCTAGAGCCTAATACAACCCTAACTTCCTCAAATCATGTCTCCAAAAATATAGTGATACAAGATCTGAAATTCATACACGATGTTCACTAAGATTTCAACTCCACATTGTTTCAATTTCAGCTTTTGACACTTCATATAAAAAAAATTATAGTGAAAATTCCATGATGGCTTGTTTGAAGCAGCGAAACCCTAGGATCCAAAGCTTCGATACCAAATGTTATGCAACCAACTCACATAATAGAAAATGAGATAGATAAATGACTTCCAAATTAGCCTCTTTGAGGGGGAAACTTCCTTTACATTACATAAATGAAAAATTCTTGGATGATTCAAATGACAAAACCTCCTTTCTAGATATATGAGTCTAAGGGGTCACAATATAATCAGAGCTGACATAACAATAATAATGTAAGGGCACAAAAATAACAATAGTGGGATTCTATGGGGAACAATAATAACAATATGGGTACTACATGGGCACAACAATAACAATAAAGGGGCTACATTGAAAATAACAATGAGGGAATAGACTAGTATTATAGGGACCCAACAATGACGTACACCTAAGTTATGATGATGGGTTTGTGAAACCTTTGAAGTTTATGCAAAGAGACAACAAAGTAGGAGAAAAATATAGATTAGAATGGTGCAACCTAGGTTAGCACAGTTATTAGATGTAACAGAAAATCCCATTGAGAAAACATACATTTGCAATCCTTATTGTTCACTTTAAAGTGTTTTAGATATTATACGTACAATGGTCACGCGTTACCCATAGTTTGGACAAACAATTCATTGTTGAACAATCCTTCATTGTATTTGTGCAAAATTAGCTCCGACATGGAAATAATAGAAAACATGGTCCATTATTTACACAGATATATGATTTGATGTAGGGGAATCTATAATTCTCTATGACCAAGAGGTTAAAACCTTTTTACTAGAAAATTTGGTTCCTCAATGTGTGGTTTTTTAGGATAAGATGTATTTTTAATAATCATGCAATTCATGACTTAGACAACTTGTTGTAGTGGTTTTAGATTTAATTCAATTCACCCCAAATGGGTCTTTAGATCCTATATTTAAAGATCATAACCGAATAATGTAATTCTTATATATTTCCTTTAGTTAATTAAAGAGAGGAGAGGTGAGAGAGTTTTGTGCATGAAAATTTGTGATTTGAGAGCTTCGAACTCACTTAAGTAGTCCCTTTGTAATCTCCATTGATTTCACACAATTTTGTAAATTGGTATTTTAATTTTAACAAACGCGAGAGTCCTATATATAATATATATATATATATATATATATATATATATATATAATTATATATATATATACATATTACATATATCATACATAACATAACAATATATTTATACATATATATATATATAAACATATATAAATATATAATATATATATATATATATGTTATAATAAATATATATATATAATATATATTATATATATAATTATATATATTATGTATGTGTATAACTATCCTATATATATATGTAACTATATATATATAAAATTTATGTACATATATACATTATACATATAATATATATATATATATACATATTGCCTAATCATATATATATACAATATATATTTTAATACATATATAATATATGTATATAACATATATTATATTATATATATATATATATATATATATATATGTATAATATATATTATATATAATTATATATATAATATATATATATACATCAAAGTGATTGTAGGAGGAATACTGAAGAGCGAGAGCCTAAGTGAGGAATAAATTTGGCAGCGCAAGCCAAGGAGAGAGGCTGAAAGAGAACAAGGGATTGAAAGGAGTCATAAAATTAAATCCAAGAGGAACTCAAGAGAAGCCAATAGTTAGCCATTTTTCTTTTAAGAAATATCTCTCAAGTGTTGGAGTTGAGATCGTTTATTAATGAATCTCATAACAGTGGACAAGAACTAGGACATCGAACTCTCGAAACTTCATAGCATTAAAATTATTTAAAAGCCCTAAGATCTGAATTGTTAAGTGATGGCAACGAAAATATTTATGTTCTTCAGGCCCATCAAGTGTTGTGGCAAATGTTGAGTGGGGTCATATCGGAGGTAAAATTTTGAGGACCTCATTTAATTTAAACTCTTTCAAACTACCAAGATCTAAAATCCTGAAGACCCGAGATCAACTTAGAAGAGTTTGGGAGTGAGAGTGACATGGCAAGCAGGGAACACATGTTGAGGGGTATTCATGTTGGAAAGTATTTTATGTATATTCAATAAACTAACAGTTGGACAAATCACAAAGAAAAACAACTATTCCAAGGTATTGAAGAGTGGTCCCTTCAAAGCACTTTGATCTCGTAACTTTTGAGAACCACATTTGTAAGAGGAGCTGAGAACCCGAAATCCTAAGGACCCGAGATCCCAAAGCCCTAATATCAGAGAGGCACCAAAAATGTTTTGTTCTGTGAATTATTCCACTATATTAAATTTTACCACCACGCGATTTAGACAAGGATTTTAGTTAGGGAAGTGAAGGAAGCACCCACAAAGAAGGAACCAACTCAAAGAGGGGCTGATTTTAAGCACATATTAAGTAGATTTGCATCAAGTTCTAGCAGAGAAGACCCTGTGTCTACTTTAGGAAGAAAAGAAAAACCATGCCCCCTATAATTGTAAGAGGTGTTGGCAAAGGCAAATCTAGAGGATAGAGATAGAGATTGGTTGCTAATACAGAACTGCTCCATGAAATGCAATAATTGGAAGAAAAAATGGCAACAATGGAGACTATTTGACACCAAGAACCACAAGTTGGATATGTGAGTTCTAAGGAGGCAGAAGTAGAAGAAAAACCAACAAAGGATAAGATATTTGTAGCAGTTTTGGTATCTGTTATGGAACCCAAACCAGATATGTCTTCTTACACAGGTAGCATGAATCCAGAAGAGCTTATGAAATGGATCACAGAGATGGATAAACTATTTGAATATGAAGAAATGGATGAGGAGAAAAAGGTCTATTCTGTAGTAACAAGGTTAAAAGGACATGTAGCTCTCTGGTGGGATGGTGTGCAAATAGAGAGAAGAAGAATGAATAGGAAGAAGATCAAGACTTGGGATTAGATGATAGAAAATCAGAGAGGGAAGTTTTTACCAAAGGATTATGAGTTGAATTTTTTCAGCAATATGCATAACCTTAGACATAGAGGTACAATATTCAAGGAATATATAGAGGAGTTCTATAAATTGAATATTAGAGTTGGATATGTTGAAGAGTCTGCAAGTAATTTTGCAAGGTATATAAATGGACTTCCATTGAATATCTAGGATACAATTAGTGTACTGTCATCAAGGACAGTAGAGGAGGCATACCAAATTTATTTGAAAGCAAAGGATAAGATTGTGAGGAAAAAAGCTAGTAAAGGTAAATGTGTTGTTAGAATTAGAGGACAACAACATAGAAGAGGAAGATATATTGCAAAAAAATATGGGGCTAGTAGTTCTAGTCCACAATGATAGCAAGAAGGATAATTCAGAGGCTAAATATCATTTTTCAGAGGAAAAGGAAGAGGTAGGAGAGATATTTGTTGGTACAGGTGTAGCAAGCTCAAACATATGGCTTATGAATTTCCATAGAATAGAAAACGAAACCAAAGGAACATTGTTGCAGTGCAAGTAGAAGAGGTGGAAAAAAAGGTGCAGGAAGAAAAAAATGTGCCTGAGATGGGAGAAGCCTTGATGATGAAAAAGGTGTTCATCAAGTAGGAGAAGAAAGTGATAGAAGTGGACTATAGGAAAGCATTATTTTGGACTGTTTGAAAAATCTATGCTAAATGTTGTAAAGTAGTGATTGACAATAGTAGTACGAATAACCTAGTTTCCACAAAGGTTGTAGAAAAGTTGAAGTTGAAGAAGCAGAAACATCCAACACCTTATAAAGTGTCTTTGCTATAGAAGGGACATTATATTTTGGTAAATGAGCAATGTGAGATAGACCTACACATTGGTAGTTACAAAGACAATATTTTGTGTGATGTGATGTCGATGGATGTATGTCACATTTTGTTGAGAAGACCATGGAAGTTTGACAGAAGTGTGGTTCTTGATGGTAAGAAAAACACTTATGGGTTCCGAAAGGATGGCATCAACCATATTTTGTTGCCATTGCAAGAAGAAGGAACTTCCATATTTAGTAATTCAAAGACATTGTTGACGAGTGGCAAGCATTTATTGCAGTAGTTGGAAACAGAAGAGGTAATTTTTTGCATTTTTTACGAACCTAGAGTAGTTCTTACTTCTAGTACTACTTTTTATTTTCCTATAGAGATTCAAGAAATCCTAGAAGAATATCATGATATTGTGGTGGATGATTTTCCAAGTGAGCTACCACGAGTGATAAGTATCATTCATGATATTAAATTAATACCACGAGCAAGTTTTCCTAATAAAGTTGTCTACCACGTGAAATATAAAGAGAATGAAGAAATTAAGAAGAAAGTGAAGGAGTTGTTAGATAAGGGATTGATTAGACAAATTCTCAGTCCATGTGTTGTACCCACAATGTTGACTCCAAAGAAGGATGGTTGATGGCACACATGTACAGATTCTAGAGCTTTAAATAAAATTATGATCAGGTATCATTTTCCCCTAGCACATATTAATGATTTATTGGATTGTTTAAGTGGTGCCAGTTGGTTTTCTAAAATTGATTTGAAGAGTGGATACCATCAAATTATAATGGAAGAGGGAGATTAATGGAAGACTGATTTTAAAACTAATGAAGGTTTGTATTAATGGAAGGTAATTCCATTTGGTTTGTCGAATGCACCTAGTAGTTTCATGACATTGATGAATGAATTACTAAAGGCGTTTATAGGGAAGTTTCTAATTATTTATCTGGATGAAAATATACTGTATAGTCAATCTAAGGAAGAGCATCTAAGTCAATTGAGGTATGTACTGAAGAAGTTATAGCAAGATAAGTTGCTTGTGAAATTGAAGAAATGTTCCCTTTTGAAGTCGAAGCTTATATATCTAGGATTTGTGATTTCCAGAGAAGGATTGAAGATGGATTGAGGTCAGGTGAAATATATCGCCCTCTCCCAAAAGTGTTTTTGAAGTTAGAAGCTTTCATGGAATGGAAAGTTTTTATAGGAATTTTATTGGAAATTTTAGCAAGATGAGTGCACCAAATGTAGAGAATATGAAGAAGAATCAACAACCATTTTGGTGGACTGATGAAGTTGAAAGAGGATTTCAAATGTTAAAGAAGAAGATCACATAACAACAAGTACTTGTTCTTCCAAATTTGAATAAACATTTCGAAGTGAATACTAATGCCAGAAGTGATACAATTAGAGTAGTACTTAGCTAGGAGGATAGATTGATAGCTTATTACAGTGAGAATTTAAATGAGGCTAGAAGAAAGTACATAACCTAGGACAAGGAATTTTATGCAGTGGTTCAAGCTCTTAAGAAGTGGAAGAATTATTTATTTTCCAGGGAAATTATTTTGTATATAGATAATCATGCTTTTCAATATGTAATGCAGTAACCTAAATTGAACCATAAAAATATTAAATGGGTGAAAGTAAAACTCAAGTGTTGAGATTCTATTTTATCAAGGAGTTGTATGAGGGTGATAAATACTTCAATGAATTCTTTGAAGCTTGTAAAAATCCAACTACTCATTATAGGATTCCATGGGTTGATTACATGATTCAAGATGGACTATGTTTTAAAAATAACTAGTTGTGCATTCTGAAATGTTCCGTGAGGGAGAACCTGATTAAGGAAAAACATAGTGGAGGCCTTGGAGGACATTTTTTATAGAACAAAAGTTATGACTTGTTGAAGATTGGATGTGCAGAAGTTTGTAAAGAGATGCAGAACCTGTCAATATGCCAAGGGAAGAAGTCAAAACACTAGATTGTATACCCCATTTCCAATTCCAAAGAGGCTTTGAGATTCAGTAAGTATGGAATTTGTTCTAGAATTTCCTAAAACTCAAAAATGTAATGATTCTATTTTTGTGGTGGTAGATATATTTTTAAAAATGGCTCATTTTATTCCTTGTGCTAAGACTAGTGATACTAGCTATATTGCTAATATGTTCTTTCAAGAAGTAGTAAGACTACATGGAATTCATAAAAGCATTATTTCAGACCGAGATATTAAATTCTTGGGAAATTTATAGAGGACACAATGGAAGAAATATGGCACAAAGTTGAAATACAGTTTAGCGTATCGCCCACATACTGGTGGTCAGACTAAAGTTGTGAATAGAAGAGTTGGAAACATTTTTTGCAGTTTGACTAGCGATCACCCTAAGTAGTGGGACCAGATTCTAGTATAGGTCAAATATGCTTACAATGACGCTCTAAATAGAAGTAATGGAAAAATCCCTTTCCAATTTTTGTATGGAATGAACCCAAGGGGAGTACATGAACTTAGAAATTCAGTAACAAAAGAGCAGAGGAGTGCAGCCGAAGAATATTTTGCTACAACAATACAAGAAATCCATAACTAGGTCAAGAAAAAACTATATGACAATAGTCTAAAACATAAAAATAAAGAAGATATTAATAGAAGGGAGAAGAATCTTGAAGTTGGAGATCTAGTACTTTCACATTTGAGGAAAGAAATATTCCCCAAGGGCGAGTACAATAAATTAAAGTGTAAAAAGATAGGGCCCTGTAGAATTCTGAAGATTTTTTTTGCCAATGCTTATGAACTTGAGCTACCACCTGGAGTTGTAATTTCACCTATTTTTAATGTAGTAGATATATATAAGTATGAACTAGATAAAAAACATCCACCAGTGATCAGAAACAACAACCAATACAATGGGAGAAACATTTTCCAATAAGTGAACATTTGCAACCAGAGAGAATTTTGGACAAAAGATTGATCAAGAAAATAAGTGACAAAGAGTACTTTGAGTGCTTGGTTAAGTTGAAGAACTCGCCAATGATAGATACATCCGGGATGTCTACCACACTCGTACAAAAAAGTGGAAAATCTATTGAAGAACTCATGGTGGGGAGCCCATGAATTTTCTATTCCTTGAGAGTATGATGCAGGGGCATCTGTAATTCTCTTTGATCGAGAGGTCAAAACCTTTTTAGCAGAGGATTTGGTTCCTCAATGTGTGGTTTGTTACGATAGGATTTATTTCAATTAATCATGTAATTAATAAATTATAAAATTAGTTGTATTGGTTGTTTTTTTAGTTCAATTTTCCCTAAATTGGTATTTAGATCCTATATTTAAGGATATAAACCAAATAATGAATTTATTATATATTTACTTTGTTTAATGAAAGACAAGGGAGGTGAGAGAGTTTTATGCATGAAAATTTTTGCTTTGCGAGCTCCGAACTCACTTAAATAGTCCTTTTGTAATATACGTTGATTTCTCACATTTTTGTAAGTTTGTATTTTAATTCAACGGAACTAAGAGGCCGAAAGAGCACAAAGGATCAAAAGGAGTCAGAGAATCAAATCCAAGAGGGAGTCTAGAGAAGCCAACAATTAGCCATTTTTATTTTTAAAAATATTTGTCAAGTGTCAGAGACGAGACCATTTATTAACATATCTCATAACAACGGACCATAACTGGGACATCAGAATCTTGGAACTTCACAACATTACAATTCTTTAAAATACCTGAGATTTGAAATTTCAAGTGACAGCAATAGAAATCTTTCCATTCTTCAGCCCCATCAAGTGTTGTGGTGAACGTTGGGTGGGGCCATATCAGAGGTAAAATTTTGGCGACTTCATTTAATTTGAATTACTTTAAACTATCAAGATCTGAAATCCCGAAGACCCAAGATTGACTTAGAGGAGTTCGGGTGTGTAGGTTTTAATCCTATACAGAAATTACCTGCAAATGAATTCTTAAAAAAGAGAATAAACAATGGCGAGGACATAAAACATAAAAAAAAAATATACACAGAGATTTTCCCCTGGATCTCAAAACTGGGACTACCAGATTAATTCTTCATTTTATTCCTTTCAATGTTACAATATATAT